>LBNU01017214.1:78206-92511 GCA_014162995.1 Artemisia annua | reverse complement strand
GGGAAAAAAAAAAAAAAAGTAGCCGGTGTGTATAAGTTATGCGAGTGACCACCAATACCTACTAAGAGTCATAAGCAAAACAATAAACGAATGTTGTTTCAGAACCCGATGGCTTGTTAGGGTGCGTGACCTTCAGGGATACGACAACGTTTCGATATACTTCTCTCAGAATTTTAATACAAAAACAATGGCGCTGACATTGTTAACTCTTAGCGGTTTGGGATTTATAGTTGAAACATAGGGTTGCGTTAAAAAAAATAAAAAATAAAAAATAAAAAAAAAAAATAAATAAACTATATGCGGCGACAACTAGAGTTTTACGGGGTGACGTATATGTAGCGGCAAAAAGTGGCCGACAAGGTCCGAAGATCAGGCCTAGAGCTCTGATACCATGTTAAACAATGAATCTCCATAGGTATATATTTTATCACTAGGCAAGGTCTTTAGAGAGAAGATATAACATATTGAAACGCTAATGAACCCAAACAATTTTGGGTCATATCTATCTTTTAATAGTAATATAATGTAATGAAAAGGGTAAATATCACAAAAACCTCATACATTTTTGTTAAATTACTAAAAAGGCCATAATAAATATTTTTTGTTGATTAACAGTTATATATTAATTGTTGATCGAAAACCCCTTTTTGATGGGTTTTACTGATTATAAAGATTAAAATAGATTGATTTTGTTTAGATTTTTATCGATAATGTAAATTAGTTGGACATATACAAATGTAAAAACGATGTCAAATGAGACTGTCATGACAACACAATCAATCTATTTCAGCTTAAAAAATAATTCAAGCACGTCAAAATGGCTCTTTCAACAATTAAACATAAATGAATAACTTAATCAATATATACCATCTTAATTCAATCAAAATATGTAGGGCTTTTTGGCATTTGCCGATATGAAAAATAATGAGTATTAGGTTGCATTTATACAACTTTTTGGGGGTAAAAACATATCAGTGTGTACTATCGTCCTTCATTATCCCGTTGTCTTGTTTGCCTAATTTTCTCATCTTTGTGGAAGTATATTCATTGGAGGGGGGAAACATCAATCACCACCAACCGTACACTTTATCAAATGTGATGATCATACATTTGCCAATGGCACCATATATATGTCTAAACTCAGTTATAAATTATTATTACTATCAACACAGTAAGCAAAATAGCAACAAATATAATTGAATAATATCACAAGATATAAGAGCTTTCGAACCAGTATCAAACCAAAATCACTTCATAGTTGATTACTAGAAAACCAGAAAAACCTTACACACTAGGTTGTTTATTATTTGAGCACGATCATATATTGCTCAGCTAGATACATATTTAGATTAACACGTACAAGTGAAACCACCACCTTTATTGATGAGTCTATAGGAGAAGACGACGATCATGCGTCTTCCAACAACCATAACAACCTCCCCACGTACTATCCGTATGAGCTACTTTTTCTGATTCAAAAGTTGTGTCTCCTGCATATGTAATTAAGCATTACTATCATTTATTAATGAAGAGTATATATAAGCATTATACCCGGTGTATATGATTGATCGTACCTTTTTGTTTTTGAGTTTGCGGCTGGTTGGTCGTTTGATGGGTTCTTGCGGCAGATGAAACAAGTGCAATCGTAAAGAGAACAACCAAGACAATGGCAATAATACGATTGAGCTTCATTTTATGAAGTAGTTGTGTTTTATGCTAGAGTGATGTTGGTTTATATAGTGAGGGAACGTGTGATGGTTTGACTTTACTCATGCCACTAACTTAAAAAGTTATTATATTGATATAATAACATGTGTAAAACATACGGTTTCATTATCAGGGATACATGAAAGTTTCTCATTAATGTTTCAAAAACTGGAACAAGATACTAGTATAAAAGGTTCTAAATAGTACTTAAAAAAATGCTCGACTAGTGATAATAATACCAGAAGTACACGTGCTATGTTTTATGTGGCACCCCAATGCTCGTGCTCCTTACTACACTCACCCATGGAGGACACGTGCTAGTTGAAAAAGGAGAACTCGGCCATTCAGACGATCAAGTTGTGAAGGTGTGTTTTTGTGGGTGTGTGTGACTTTGTTTTCGTAAGGTATATTTTTATTTAAGTCAAGTATGTTTTAATGATGATGTTGATTGTTTTATTACACTAAGTTAGTGATAAAGGTGGTTGAAAAAAAATGACGTAACTTGAGGTGTCACTAATGAAACTATTTGTGGTGACTCCATATTAACAACTACCATTGGCCTATTGCACGAAAATGTATCATAGTTGTCATGAATTCTTACTATATGTATCGAACAAAAAAAATTCCTATTTTATGTATTAAACTTACATTTATTTTTTATTTTTTTTTAATTTTATAACCATTTTGCCCTTCATTTTATTAATCCGGGAGGGGCAAAATGGTTATAAAATACACAAAAATACCAATAATGCAAGTTTAATATATAAAATAGCAAAAAAAATTATTCAATACATATAGAAGGAAATCATGACAAGTATGATACAATTTCGTGGAGTTAGCCTTAACTTTTTTCATACAAGGGTAGGTTCAAATAATATACGGAGAAGTTGGCAATAGTTGACTCTAAAGTCAACAAAGATCCAAATATAGGTTACGGTCTTTGATGGGAATTTATATAAAAAAGTATACTATAATTCTTGAATTTTTAATATGCTTTATATTTTTATATGAAATATAATTTGTTTCAGTATATAACGGCTCAATTTTAAGATTATTTCTATCTGCAAAAACTCGCCAGTAGACATCATATATACCAACAACCAAGTTAATGTACTTAATAGAGTTGCATACTTGCATGAAATTTTGAAGAATGATAAATTTTCTGCTTACAAATGACCAAGTTTAGCTTCAAAAATAAAAGGAAAAATCCTGCACACTTGTAAATGTCAAACATCGACTGTTAGTTTTATATTTAAAAGAAAGACTCCGCCAACTTGTTAAGTATTTACCTAATTATTTTGTATATATATGGTCCATTACTTGCCAGCGGATTTCCACGAAGCAACACATACTACATAAGTCCTAAATCGTGACGAGTTTGGCACTAAAAAGTCAAGTAAAAATAATAAGGAACAACTTGCAATCGTTGACTAATGCATTGACTTTTGGGTCATTTAAGTTGAAAATATCAAATCTAGGAGTGCCATACAATTATACAAAAAATTACATGCATTTTTTTTTTCGCACATCAATAGAATATTTTATTGTTACAAGCATTCAAGGGAGCATTAATCCAAGCATACCAGTTAGGATGAAAGTTCCTATCTTGGTGAGTAATCAAAGAGAAAGAAAAGGTTTTAATGTCTTCCAAAAGAGTGTCTTTTCATAGAGGGGTCAAGTCAAAGCATAGCATATTCCTGTATCGCCATATAACCCAAGTCACAGTTTGTATAATAGCATTGAAACACCGTTTTAGGTGACTTAAAAGAGTAGTCGACTCACTCCAAGAGATTACATCAGACAGTGGGTAATCTCCAAATTCCCACCAATGCGATATTGATAACCATATACTTCGAGAAACCGAGCATTCAATAAAGAGGTGTTGCGTCGTTTCAATAGCATTATCATAAATCGGGCAACAAATTGAATCAACTTCGATACCACGAAGATTATTAGTAACGGGAACAATTGGGGATGATAGGATGTTGTCTCTAAAGGTTCAGTGGCCCTCACTATTTTCAACTCTTTTTTTGTCTAATGGTTGACTGTTGGACCCAAACTTTGGGGGATGACGTATATTGTCCCTAAAGGATATGTCATATATTTTAATTTTTTGATTGGCTTGCTTGTGGACCCAGGTATTTTTTGTCGTCCCTAAAAGCGAGCTCATAAATTTTTTGGATTTTAGACAAAAATTAAAAATAAATATAAAAAATATCTCCACACTTTTAGGTACAACGTGTGTAGTCCCTAAAAGTGAATTCAATTAAAAAATAATTTATAATTGTTAAAATTAATTTTTAAGATATATAAATTTACTTATTCACAAAATTAATATTTTATTAAGGTATAAAAAATATTTTTTTTAGTTGACGTGTTTTAAAATTATTTGTAATTATTAAAATTAATTTTAAAAGTTACATAAATTAGTTTATTCACAAAAATAATATTTTATTAAAGTACTAAATGGATTTCTATCTAAAAATGTTTTTAAAATTATTTATAATTGTTAAAATAAATTTTAAAAGATATATATACGAAATGTTAAACGGATTATTGAAGAAGATATACATATATACCTGTTATGTTAAGCGGATGAGTCGTATTTAGGGATGAGCATGTGGACCCGAATCCCGGTATCGAACCGGAATCGTACTGAAATGGTACCAACTCCCAATACACGGTACGTTACCGGTACCATGAATTGAGCCAAAAAAAATTCGGTGCCACTAATACAGTACCGGCAAAAGCGGAAAGTACCGAAAAAAATCCTGAAAATTGAATAGTCATATTTTTTAATTAAATAACTTATCCAAACACCCATTTGGCCCGTTCCATATCAAACAATAGTCATGTAAAACATACGAAAAGAAACCAAACGTTTAAAAAACTTATTGTGAAAACTATAGATCCTTCATAAACGCTCCTAAAAATTAAACCCGAACCTATTTTATAAGTCTTTGAATGTTTGTATGTTACGAATATCTTGGTGATGTATTTNAAATCCTGAAAATTGAATAGTCATATTTTTTAATTAAATAACTTATCCAAACACCCATTTGGCCCGTTCCATATCAAACAATAGTCATGTAAAACATACGAAAAGAAACCAAACGTTTAAAAAACTTATTGTGAAAACTATAGATCCTTCATAAACGCTCCTAAAAATTAAACCCGAACCTATTTTATAAGTCTTTGAATGTTTGTATGTTACGAATATCTTGGTGATGTATTTATTTAACTGTTGGTTGCGTTTTGTGTCACGTCGTGGTTTGAAATCACTTGAAAATGCACATTTTTTCCTATTTTTTGTTGCATTTTCTTGAAATCCTATTTGGTTTAACAAAAACACGGGAAGAACTGTATAGATACCGATTTCCCGGTACCCGAATCCCGTCCGGTACGGTACCGGTACCCACCTTCATGCTCGGGAAAAAATCGGTACCACCAATTCGGTACGAGTTCAGTACCATTTTGGTACCGTGCTCATCCCTAGTCGTATTAATATCGATATACAAGATATGTTAAACGAGCGAGTTAAGATGATATGAATATATATGAAATGTTAAATGGATGATTCGAGATGATATTGATATACATAAGATGTTGAACGGATAAGTCGAGATGATATATAACACATTAAACAACAACAATAACACATTAAACATCAACACATTAAATAACAACACCAACACATTAAACAACAACAACAACTGCATATAAAGATTTTTCATGTCATATCGACTTATCCATTTAACATCTCGTGTATAACGACATTATCTCGACTCATGCGTTTAACATATCTTGTATAATGATATCATATCGATTCATCCGTTTAACATCTCATGTATAACGATATCATATCGATTCATCCGTTTAACATCTCCTGTATAATGATATCATCTCTACTCATACGTTTAACATGTCTTGTATAACGATATAATCTCAGCTCGTCCGTTTAGCATCTCCTGTATAACGATATAAGCTCGACTCATCCGTTTAACATGTCTTGTTTAACGATATCATCTCGACTCGTCTGTTTAACATCTCATGTATAATGATATCATCTCATGTATAATGATACTATCTCGACTCATCCGTTTAACATATCATGTATAACGATATCATATCGACTTATCCATTTAACGTCTCATGTATAACGATATCATCTCGATTCATCCGTTTAACATCTTCTTTATAACGATATCATCTCGACTCGCCCGTTTAACATTTCTGGTATAACAATATCAGCTCGACTATTCCGTTTAACATGTCTTGTATAACAATATCATCTCGACTCGTCCGTTTTAACATCTCATGTATAACGACATAATCTTGACTCGTCCGTTTAACATCTCATGTATAACGATATCATCTTGACTCGTCCGTTCAACATGAGTTCTATAACGATATCATCTCGACTCATTCGTTTAACATCTCATGTATAACGATATAATATTGACTCATCCGTTTAACATATCATGTATAAAAATATCATATCAACTCACCCGTTTAACATCTCATGTATAAGATATCATCTCGACTCGTCCGTTTAATATGAGATGTTAAACAGATAAGTTGAAATGATATTGATATATTAAGTTATGTTAAACAAGTGAGTCAAGATGATATAGATATACATGAAATGTTAAACGGATAATTTGAGATGATATGGATATACGTGAGATATTAAATGGATAAGTTGACATGAAATGTTAAACTTTGCTTTCTTTTTTTTCTTTTTTTTTTCTTTTTTTTTTCTTTTTTTTTATCTATAGTGGGGTTGGAGGGGCAGAAATCTCCTTGAACTGGCTAGGGATACTAGGGTTAACCTGTTCACTATCCAAATCTTCGACCACCATTCTTCTTATCACTCTCAACAGCATGTTCATTATTTGGTGTTTCAGTAACCTGTTCGCTATCCAAATCAATCTCAAGTTCATATTTTTTGTTGTTGACTTCAGCCTCGATATGACTTTCAGGTGCATATTGCATATAAAAAAGCAAATAGTAACAAGATAGTTCAATATTAGAATCATCATTTGGTTGATAGTCAATTAAAACATATTAATATAGTAATAGAATCAAAGCGAAAGATTAAGGCAGTGGTGGAAGAACTCGGATCAGACTAAAGAGTTGCTTCAGGTGGCAACCGTACACAGTGGCGGAGCCAGAAATAATGATTACGGGGGGCGTCGGGCGGTAAAATAATCTCATAGTATTACTTGAACAAATCGGGTCGGGTTTGATTAATGGCAACAAAAGTCATCTCTTCATGTAGATATCACTTAACATAGGTGTATATAGTTATAAAATAGAATTTGATTTGTAATTTTAACTTGCTTTAAAGAAAATAAATGGATATATTACATACATATATCAAACACAAAATACTCACGAAAATTCAAACAAACAAATTGCCGAACATATTTAATTAAAGCGTTTGTCACTCGGCGATCTTGTGATAAAATGCTTGTGACTACTATCACTAAAATGTGAGAGGTCTTAAGTTCAATTCTACTAGATACAAACAACCCTGGAGTAATCAATCACGCCAACATTCTAAAAAGAGAAGTCGTTACCGGTTAGTCAAACGACGTGAATTAATCCACTAAAAGGTTGGAATACATGATTAATAGACACTCTAAAATTTCAAATTTTATCAATTGTCAAAACCCTCGATTCTTAGGGCACGTTTGGTTTATAGCTTTTGAATTCAAGGAATAATTTCATTCAAAAATTAAATGTTTGGTTCAAGTTTTTGGGAATCGAAGTGGGCTCAGTATTGATATTATAAATAACTAGAATATATACACATTATATATAATTTCTTTCATTATCTTTTTTTATATATGTATCTCTATTACATAACATATTTTATTCTATACATGAATTATTTAAAAGCGTTAAGTCATTTGATATGAATTTCATTTTCTTTAACTTTTTTAAAAAATGAATATATTATGGTGTTTTCTTTTATTTTTCCGGTAGATTTTAGTGTGACTTAATATTAATACCACCATTTTGTCTATATAATATTTAATTAGGGATAACCGAAACCTGCCGGGAAACCCGAAAACCCAATGCATAATATTAATCGGGTATCCGGCGGGTAAAGGGACGGATACGGGTTTAGATATTATAAACGGGTGCGAGTACGGGTACACTAAAACCTGCCCCGAACCAGACCCGTTGCCATCCCTACGATTTAACATTATACGTACACTATTAACTATATATAACATTTCCCTACGGAACGAGTTCCAATACGAGTATAAAATAATACTATTATTTATAGAACTCAATTGGCGATGCTGAATTATTTAATATAACCGGTCTAATATTTTACGTCTCCCATTTCGAGGTGTTTATCAATGGACCATTACATTGTTTTTACTTTTTATATAACTTTCTTAATATTTTACTAGGCCTTTTAAAATTGTTTGCCAGTAGTTTGGACTTTATCACATGCCTAGAAGTCTAGCAGGTCTATACCGTTGGTCCATGCAATGATAAAGATAGTGCATATAAGCAACTATCTTGCAACCACTTATTGTGCCGTGTGCGCCTTTAACGCCAGTAGGCTACAAATGCACATCATTTTTTAAACGAGATGGCAGTTATGTATCTATCCAATTTTCCTGTGTTGTATAAATCGTGTCAACCAATTGGTAAAGGCTCCCGCTGCAACGCGGCGGGTACCCTCCCCTCGTTGAAATAACATAGTACCTTTCTTACTGCGTATTTAATATATTAAATATTTGCTACTTATAAATGTTATTGTTGCAACCCCACTAGTGTCCCACTTTCCCATGTACTCCGTATTCTCTTCTTCTCCAAAAAATTTTCCGATAAACCAAATCACCGGAAAATGGTTTTACTAAATGAAATTATTTATTTTAAATTATTTATAAATTAACTACATTTATCTTTTAAAAAATGGAAGCCACGTCCCCCAATAGCGAAAAAAAATCCATTTTCCCTCCAACACGTTTACTTTATCCCGCCTATCACACATCTGGGGACGATGTTGTTGACTCCAAAGGTATTTTAGCATTGTCCCCAAAAGTGACCAACATAAACTTATATATAAATTTTGCTAACACTTCTCATTCATTCATTAACACCACTGCACCTGCAAAAACTACCGCCACACACGAAATTAACACAAAAAACTTATCTCATTCATGCATTCATTCATCTCATTCGTTTAATTTTGCATTTTTATTGTTTACTCTTCATCCGAAACAGATTCATAAGGTAAATTGTTTATGTTATAATTTTTTAATTTTGTTTTGTTTTGTTTAATGTGTTTTGTTTAACTTTGTTTTGTTGTTTACTTTTGTGTTTGATTTTGGTAGTAACCACAGCTGTCTCGCCAGACCACAACACGAAACTACCACCACCACCTGCTGTTCCACCACAGCCATCCCAAACCAAATTTAGTTTAAAGGTTTGTTTATGTTTTAATTATTTAATTTTACTTTGTTTATTTAGTTATTTATTTCAGTTATTTTGTTATTTTTATGTTTGTGTTTTGATTTTGGTAGTACCGCCTCCGCCTGCTGTCTCGCCTGACCTCTGCCTGCCGACCACCACAGCCGGAGCATCTCTTTAGTTTAAAGGTACGTGTTTTTTTAATTTTGATTTGTTTAGTGTAGTTTAATTTGTTTAGTTTTGATTTGTTGACGGAAGGAATGGAAATGAGAGAATTAAAATTGGATTCGCTTCCCACCAAAACCATTTATTAATTTGATGATATTTAGAGTGTAATTTGCGGTTGGTTCGGGTGTCAATTTGATGTTGTTTTGGGTGTCATTTTGCTGAGTGTCATTTGTTATGTTGAGTTGTTGTTTGCTGCCGTTCACAAATTTAGGGGTGTCAAATGGGTTGACCAGACCCGAACCCGATAAAGCCTTATAGGGTCGGGTTTAGGTTTCTTCTTTTTTTTAACCATCTTTTTCGTAAGTTATTTTTTTCGACGAGTTATTCTAATATCATGAACATTTACAGTAAATTTCCTAACAATAACGTGGAAGTAGAATTTCCCCGCTGGTTTGATCGCGAGGTAAACGCATTCTATATATTACCTTGTCAAAGTATCGATTATTCCTCATTCGAATATTCTTTTCTTTTTCATAGATCCGTGAAAAGAGCGTGGGAAACGACCCAAGGTGTACTCCCGAGTCTGAGTTATTTTCTTTGGCTTGTGGACCTGACCCAATTGCAGACTCATACCCTGCTTGCGTAGTTAACGGTGTGAAGTTCGTGGTACACGACCGCGATATACGCCTTACAACTCAAAGCAGCGGAGTTTCAACACCCGGGGATAATGGAGATATGTTTTATGGTCAACTCGAAGAAATTTTGGAGCTCACTTATATCGGAAACCGCAAGGTTGTGTTGTTCCGATGTAAGTGGTTCGACACCAAGAACCCTTACCGTTGCTCTGATCGCTCCAAACGTTCTTATATTAAACAGGGCATAAAACATATTTTGACTGATAGGGATTCTTTTAAAGATCAACAATACATTCTCGCGACACAAGCAAGACAAGTCTTCTACCTTGAAGACCCGGCTAGACGACCACCTCATTGGAAGGTCGTCGAAGATGTTCATCATCGAAAGATCTGGGACCGGGATGTAGTAGAGGCTGATCAAGATGTTATACATGACGGCAGTTCGTCAGATGTTGCACTAGACGCTGATTTGGGTGTTTTAGATTATACGATTTTGAGTACAAATAATGAATCAACGGAAGTGGGCCCCGCCAGATAATGAAGTTCGTGATGAAGACGGTGCTGATTATATTGGTGATGAATACGAGGTTGTTGCTCATGTTCTGGAAGATGATGATCAAGATGGTGAAGAGCGTGATGATGAAGATTGTGATGATGAAGTTAATGCTGCTAGTATTGAACTTGTTTCTAGTGATGATTCTGAGTTGGATGCATAATTGTAATTTGCAAAATAACACTTACTTGAATGAAATTATCATATTATATGTTTAAATATGTATACTTATTTGAATGTGTATATTTATATGAATTTGTATAATTATTTGAATGTGTGTATGTGTATTAATTGGTCAACGACATTGTTTGTTCTTGTACTTGTATTTTTACAGATGGCGTCTGTAGCTCCTGGCTACCACGGAGGAATGCAGGTGGTGATCCTCCCGATGATCGGCAGCCTAGGCGTTTACCTTACCAGTGCGAAGGTAAGGAACTGCGGCTTATTTTATAAACTTGATTTTGATTACTTGTATTTTTATGACTTATCACTTATATTTGTAGGGTCGGGGAAACGCGGTCTAAACAAACATAAGGCATTGAAGAAGGCCTTCAAACAAAATGGCAATCAACCACTTAAGATAGATTTTGATTTTGGTGATCTGAAGACAGTCAAACCAGCAGGCAAAAATGCGGCTTACTTGTCTTCCTATATTGGGGAATTAGTCAGGGATATTCCCCAGGATTTCAAGTCATGGAATAAAGTCCCCGCAGCAGAAAAGGCGAAGATAATCCCTAACCTCCAGGTCTTGTTTATTTTGTTTATATTTTTATTGTTATGGAATGTTTAGATATTTGTGTTTATTTGAAAGTGTGTTTATATAAATGTGTATTTATTTGCAGAGATATTTCGATTTGCAATCCCATTTCCGTGATGAGACTTTAATCAAAGTAAAAGGCGAAAATAAGACAAAGGGGAGTGTGGTGAGAGGTGGGCTTGAGAGGGATTTTGCGGATCGATACAGCAGCCACAAAAATAAGTTCAAGTATAAGTGGTTTACTAAAGCGGGGTCGGTTCAAGCGACAAGGCAGAAAAAGCCGCCGAATTGGAAAGCAGGAGATGATGAGTGGCAGAAGCTCGTTGATTTCTGGGCCGACCTAGATCGTATGGCCCAATCAGAGAGGAATTCCAATAATCGATCCAAAAACAAAGTGACGACCCACCAGGGATCAAAGTCTTTCGCGCGAGGAAGACACGAATTCGTATTGTTCTTTATTATTTTTATTTTTTATATTATTTTAGGTGTTTATATTGTTTATATATAGTTTGTAATTAATTTGTTTTATATTGTTTATTTATAGTACGAAGAAAATAAGTATCACGAGGACATGGTCGAGACCTGGAGGAAAAATCATTCGGATAATGACGGCCATTTTCAGACTCGGGAAAACGAAAGGATCTATGTAAGTAAATTATGTCATAATTGTTTATTGAGTTTTGATTAGGACTAATACTGTGAGTTTGTATTTGAGAGCTGTTGCTGAAGTTTGTGGCGTGTTTATTTGAACCATATTAATTGGTGTGCGTACAGAACAATAAAATTTAGTAGAAAAGTTGTCACTCAGACTATTATACATAAGTTGATACCAAAGGTTGGATCAGTTAAGTTATTCACTGGACTAAAAATAAGCCAAGAAAGTTTATTACTAAAAAAAGGTACGGGAATTGTTTATGGAGTGGCCAATTAGGAAGCAACTTTTGAATGTGGATTGCCTGCAGTTTTTAGTGTGTCTGATCTGATTTGATTGGATCTGCAAGATATTCTCTTTTGATCATATAAAATACCAGGCTGTGAATTATGTGGTTCAATAACAAATTGTCTGGATACTTTCTGCAGCGCTCTTGGATTTGATAGGGATTAAGGTTCTGAAATGTGTGGTTAAGGGATATATGTCAGTTGGGGAGTGAAGTTGGCATGTATTTAGTGTGGCCTGGTAGTATATATGCATTTTAGTGTGTCCTTCATGATATTTAGAGTGTTTGGGATAGTGTTTGTGGGTCATGTTTGGTTTGGTTCCTGTATTTATTCTTTTTCTTTCCTCTTTGTTACTTGTTCCTCTGGTTGTATTTCCTTTGGGCCCCTCTTTTTTGCTCAAGCATCTTGTTGGGGAGGGGGTTCTTATATTTTGTTTTTGTTTCATTGGTTTAATAAATGACTGCCTTTCGAAAAAAAATATAAAGTTTAACTAGTCTTCTTGGGTTTCTTTTACAAAGATCTGCTGCCATTCTAAAAACTTATCTGCTTGACTGCTTATGCTTATCTACTTACAAAGGTTTTTGGTTATGATTAGCTATTTGAAGTTGTAATAATGAGATAGAAGTTGTTTTAGTGTGAGAGAGATGTTGATAACAAGAGTGCTCAGGATTGCTTATAGAAACTTGATGCGTGGTTTTGTAACCTTACAACAGGTTTTACCTCTCAAGGGATCTCAAGAGGCTTACAACCCCACCAGGCAGTGTACCTGACCGATGTAGTATAGGATAGTGGTAAGTACGGGGGATTGATCGTTCTCTCACAGGGAATAGTGTTCGTTAGGATAGAAAAACTACTCTAATAGGTCTAAAGGTGGAAGGAAGATTCTTTTTGTATTTTTATGTTTTATGGAAAGCAAGTAAAATCTCTGTTTTGGAAGAAGGGCGGAATTTGTTGCTAGTCAACTAACCCAAGTTTACTACTTATGCAAATTAAAATAAATAAATATCTAAACTATTGTGGTTGTGAAAACAATATGGAGAAAGTTGTGTTTACTTAGATTTCATTACTCCCTAACTATCTTTTACCGGTTAATTGATATGTATGTTACTTGTGTGGATGAAGGGTGTATTCCTAATAACTCATGGAGTGGCATACATATCTCTCCAATTCTATGAGCTCTTATCTCGCCCTATGCCATGCACGGCACAACCATAGGGGTTGTAAACAGTGGCTCATGCGTTAAATACTACCTTAATAGCCTAGTATGCCTTGGCTACATGTTTCCCAAGACGTTCAAGCACGTTACCATAAAGGAGGTTGGCCAGTTTTCTTGAGCCTAACATTGATGGAACAATCATCCCAACAAACAACAACACACACCAATTAACCAATAATTAATAGTTAGGTTTCATTAGATCTAAGCAAACACTAGAGAATTTAGCTACACATGTTAATTAAAAGACAAGCAAAAGAGATAATCAACCAACACATAGACATATTGATTGAATTAAAGTGAAGACTTATCTTTAATTAAGCATGAGGGTTCCAAGGGTTGGAAACCCTAAAAAGTACAGAAAATTCGTCTTTAGGGTTTGCCCTAAAAGTTCTCCACAAAGTTCCACACTAATGAATGAAAATTAGAAAACTATATATAGATTTTACACTCTGACGGCGTCAGGTTATAAGGGCTGACGCCGTCAGCTCGCCGCCATTAGGTTTCTCGGATGGCCTAGATCCACTTCTGACGCCGTCACCTTATAAATCCTTCTGGGCCGTCACTCTTTAACTTTACTCCTGACGGCCTACTTTTCCTAACACCTGACGGCGTCAGGTGTTAAATCCAAAATTTCCTCTGGCCCGTCATTTGATAATTGGTTTCCACTCTTTTGTCAAGGCTTTCTGACGGCGTCACCTTGTGACTTCTGACGCCGTCAGGTTGTAAATCTTCATCTTTTGAGACTTTGTCGTTTTCTTCACTTTTATGCTCCAAAAACGTCCGAATATGCATGTTTTCCAGAATTCCTCTCAAAAGTACCTAAAATGACAAAAGGAACGATTTAGGGCAATATTTGATCACATTTATACGAATTAGGGCTTAAATGACCCCCT
>LBNU01017214.1:47622-76417 GCA_014162995.1 Artemisia annua | reverse complement strand
GTGATTCCTAATAACTCATGGAGTGGCTAACATTTATCTCTCCAATTCTATGGAGCTCTTATCCTCGCCCGGTAGCCATGCACGACACACACCATAGGGGTTGTAAACCAGTGGCTCCATGCGTTAAATGACTAACCTTAAAAGCTAGTATTGCCTTGCTCATGTTTCCCCCAAGACGTTCAACAAGCACGTTACCATAAAAGGAAGGTTGGCAGTTTATTGAGCCTAACATGGATGGAACATCATCCCAACAAACAACAACACCACCAACAACCCATAATTAATAGTTAGGTTTCATTATATCATAAGCAACAACACAGAAGATTTAGCTACACATGGGTTAAGTTAAAGACAGCCAAAGATTAATACAAACCAACCACATAGACATATTGATTGAATTAAAGTGAAGACTTATCTTTAATTAAGCATGAGGGTTCCAAGGGTTGGAAACCCTAAAAAGTACAGGAAATTCGACTTTAGGGTTTGCCCTAAAAGTTCTCCACAAAGTTCCACACTAATGAATGAAAATTAGAAAACTATATATAGATTTTACACTCTGACGGCGTCAGGTTATAAGGGCTGACGTCGTCAGCTCGCCGCCATTAGGTATCTCGGATGGCCTAGATCCACTTCTGACGCCGTCACCTTATAAACTATTATGGGTCGTCACTCTTTAACTTTACTCCTGACTGCCTACTTTTCCCAACACCTGACGGCGTCAGGTGTTAAATCCTCTAGCCCGTCATTTGAAAATTGATTTCCACTCTTTTGTCAAGGCTTTCTGACGGCGTCACCTTGTGACTTCTGACGCCGTCAGGTTATAAATCATCATCTTTTGAGACTTTGTCGTTTTCTTTACTTTTATGCTCCAAAAACGTCCGAATATGCATGTTTTCCAGAATTCCTCTCAAAAGTACCTAAAATGACAAAAGGAACGATTTAGGGCAATATTTGATCACATTTATACGAATTAGGGCTTAAATGACCCCCTAAAAGCGTAACACTTTTCGTCTCATCAAAACTCATCGTATTTTGAGATAAGCCAAAGCCAAAACACTTTCAGGTTGCTGAGGGGGTGTTTGGTTTAGCTTATTTAAAGAGCTTATGCTAATCAGCTTATCAGTTTATGCGCGTAATGAACTTTTTTTGACAAACAACTCCATAATTGCTTATGAAAAACCCTTGTTTATGTGTTGTTACCCCATAAGCTGTTTGGATACTCAAATGTTGTTACGCTGAAGCAGCTTACCCAAACACCCTTAGCACACTTATTTCACTCACAGATATAACCTTATAAGCACTTAGGTTGTGACGTGTAAAATTTTAACTCCTTAGCATTGTATGTCATTCACCTCCTGTTCCGTTTTTGGTTATCCATAGGCGTCAATTTACATAAATAAACTACTAGAATTTAACCTGTGACTCTATGACTATTGTGATTGATTATGCTAATACTTTCTAATGATGCTTAAATAAAATTTATTGTTGAGCTTGCTCATTTATTAATCTGAGGTACTTTAGTTGTGGTTTATTTGTTGTCTGTTTCGGTTCATGCTGATTGTTTCAAATCAAATTAAATCCAGGATACTTCACTTATAATTGATATTTTCCATGAAGGAAAATTTAATCTGACTTGTTTCAAATCATACCATTCGTTCTAGGCATTCGGTGGCAATCAGTGTGGCTACTTTCTTGAATCTATGCTAAGAAATCTATCATCCATTTCAATGGTCCTAAGTGGATTTATCTAGAGAATGCTATTAATTAACTTGATAATGTCCCCAAATGGAAACTTGCTCATTGTGATACATCTTGTTTTTTTGAACCAATGAACCTTATACTTATTATCTGATTTCCTTATAATTTCTTACTACTTATATTAACTCTTGTTATTTTGAATTAGACAGGCAGAAATGAAGGCAATACAAGATGCTGTCAATGACAAAAAGATCGACCCCAAGACAGATAGAGAGATTGTCGGTGAAGTCCTGCAGAGCAACAATCGGGGGCATATTGCGGGTGTTGGCAGGGTGGTACCGGGCACGGGCTCGAGTTCTCGGAGCTCACAAACGGACCCAAGTTTTTGTACCCGGGAGGAATTTGAAGAGATGCAAAAAAAGCATGCTATGGAACTAGACGAGCAAAGAAAAGCATATGAGAGTCAAGGAAACGTCTTGAAGCAATTTGTTGAATTCTTCAACCGTCAACAAGGTACTCCTGGTTCACAGTTTCAGATTCTTGATTTATACACTCCTCGAGTGTTTCCCGGTTCTACTTATGATGTTGGCGGTCCTAGTTCTACTCCTTCAGCCCCTAGTTCTAGTCTTGGCCCAGAAAACTGTTACATCCCTTCCTTTGATTCTGGAAATAGCCGGATTGTACATGTTGATGATGATGATGATGGTCGTGATGGTAATCGTGAGGATGATAGTGTTGATGGTGATGGTAGTAGTGAGTATGATGATGCTGGCGATGACGAGTAGTGACGTTAAGGTAGATTATTAGTATTTGTATGGATATCCTTATGTTATTCACATTATCGTATTAGTATATTAGCGAAATTGTAGTCAAACGAATACTATGACATGCTTTTGGTTTATGACATGCTTTTGGTTGGTTTTAAATGATGAATGAATGAAAGCATTATGCATTATTGATTTGGGTGATTTACAGATTTGGTTTTGGTAGATTTCTTCCGGAAAAAATTCCGGTAAAATTCTGGATTTCCAGCATTAATTTGCAGCTGCTGTTTTCTGCACATACATTTTTAGGGACAAGAAATGCGTCACATAAGGTTAATCGTGTCGTCCCTAATAGCTGCCCATCCAAAGTAGCCAATTTCCTCAAACTCATTTTTAATTTAGAGACGACAACTTTCATCCCCAAAAGTGGTTCCCGGGTTTTTTTAAATAAATTTTTTAATTATAAAATTTACTTAATTAATAAATATTTATTTAATAAATAAAATATTTAAATTAATAAAATATGAATATAGCTTTAGAGACGACGTCTTGTTGTCCCCAAAGATGCGGCCCCACTTTTGGTCAAGGTTCTTGTTGGATTTTTGTGGGTCCCACAGGCCGTCCACCAAAGTTAAATTCTATCGTCCCTAAAACTTTTGGACACGAGCCTTTGGAGACAACCCCTTTTGGGACAACCTGTTGTGCCAAAAAGTTTTGGAGACAACAAAACTTCACTTATGGGGATGACTCGCTCTGTCTCGAAAAGTCCCAAATGGTGTAGTATCCAGATTAAAGCGAGTAGGAAGCCTATCATTGATTAATCGCCAAGAATGAATATTGATTTTAATGGGTACAATTTTGTTCCATCTTGTTTTGTGTCCGACTGGGGTTAGAATTGACATACTAATTTACATACATAACATATATACAAACTTGACGTACGCATGTATCATGCATGTACGGTATAGTAGTATATATGTATGTATGTGTGCTGTGTGCTGTGTGCTGTGTGCCATACAACATATATGTGCTTGACATTTTTTTTTAACAGCGATTTACATTACCAGCCTACCAAGAAGCCAGCCAAACAAATTACAAAGAGAATGATATAACATATATTACAATGATTACAACCCCACTCTATCCGATTAATGGAAGCCTTACGAAACCTGTTTGAAAGCCAATTGAAGGTGAACAATTTTACATCATTAATGATGAGACATTTCATCGGTCTCTTGGAAGAAAAGGTAGGTAGACTTGTTACGAAAAAGCCAAATGATCCATAGGGTTGATTGAACCACGGCATCAAACACCTTTATACTATAGGTATAAGTTTTGGGGTTGCATGGTGTTTTGATGGATTCTTCTGCCAGAAGAAAGAAAGACAAGTGCAAATATATTAATTGAACAACTTGCAATAAGTAAACAGGAAATACCAAAGTAATTAAGACCGTACACCATAGAACTTCATTTTCCAATATTTTATTTTGAGATCGATATGGTTTTATACACACAGTACACTTTCTCGTGACTAAAAGAGACGAATTTGCTAGAGAAATTATATGAACAACAAGCAATAAGTGACTCAAAGTCTAGCCAAAATCCAAAACCAGGATAGACATGCAGTTAGACCAGTCTTCAGTGAGAATCTTTTTGAAATTTTGTTAGATATGTATATAGTACTCCGTGTTAACTAGTAAAAAAACGATATTGTTAGTATGCGCATTGCATTCGCGTAAAAGTGGAATTTTAATCTTCGATTCTGTTTGATTTCTGTATAATTTGTTTCTGTTATAACTAATTAAATGGAATTGACAAGTGCTTTTATGGATTTGATCCGGAAATAGAAAAACGAGACTATGTGGAATGTCAACAGGATAAGAGTGCCAGGTGCAATTAAGCTTATAGGGTGACTTATTCGCCCACCAAATTAGCTTTAATCCTATAACATTCATGTAATACAAAATCAAAAAAACACACTCCTCAGCTTTTACTTTATAACGTTGCACCTATAACGCTCCTATGACACCATCAATGGTGCATTTGGTGGCCTTATAGGTACCAAACATGCATGGATAACGCTTCTACAATGCATTGCAACGAGCACTCTAAATAAGAATGAACAGCCACGAAGCGGACCATTCCCAAGTTGTTGTTTGATAAAACTTTGAGGCTTAGAGCTTACCTCTACGACTCAAACCGGTGACCATGCATAAACTCATTCTCCAATACTTTATCCATAAGCAACTCAGAGTTAATAGTTTGAAAAAAAGTTAATTATTATTCAAGTAATATTTACTTTAATAAATGTTAGTTATCTAATTCTGAAAATTTATACAACAGTATGTTAAGTTTTATTGTATTTTTTTGTCAAATGGGTCAACTTCAATAATTAGCTAAAGAATGAAACGGTTCAAATAGGCTATACAGGTTGAATGTCACCAGTTCACCACAATCTATTCAAATGATATATTACATTGCAACTTGTAATTCATAACCACAATATTCTACCGACTCCTTTAACAAATTCATGTACTTATATTCAACAAGATTATATTACACTTGACAACAAAGAAGAACTAATATTGGAGTACGTTGGACAACAGTCACATGCTCGGTTATGTTGAGTGCGACGGTTAAATAGCTACATGCATAGATACACACGTACAATCATAGACTAGAATACCTTAGATGGCGATATACATGAAGTGGCCAACAACCCCAAGAGCCATTTCTATCAGCATCTGTATCAGCTACTAGCTAGCTTTTACTGAGTCAACAGTTACTTCTCGTACACAAAAAAATAAATGTAATAGTTTAGACACAAATGTATCATGTGCACACATTACAAACCGCCACGATCTTACTTATTTGCTTATCAATTTGTGGTTGGATTGGGTCTTGATGGATATGTTCTTCTGGCTGAAGAAACAATTAAAATGTTAATACAACAACCAAGAACATATTCAGACCACTGATTTCATTATCCAATTATGAATTTTGAGCATGACGCTATAGAATTATGTCTATCTGATATTATAAACTTGTAATAGTTCTTACATGATATACTCTCCGTCCCAAATTGAATATCCACTTTCATATATGATAAAAATTAAGAAAAGTGAACCCCTTTCACTATTAACCAAAAAAATTCCATTATCACCCACTCATAAGAATTTTGATTGGGTGTAATTAAACTAATGAAGGTAGACACTAATTTTGGGACAACCAAAATTAGCAAAATGGACTTATATTTTGGGACGGAGGGAATATTATAAACTTGTAATAGTTGAGTAACTTAAAGTCTAACAAAATTCCATAAACCCTACAAACTGGGTTAGACTTTAGACTTCTCGTCAATTAGAATATTTCTTCTTTCAACAAATTCTTGAAATGTTTAAGAATATATAAATGTTAATCCTGTGAAGCAAAACCATGAATATACTGACACCCAATATAAAAAACAACCAAGAAAACTAGGTATAAGAATTTCAAAATATATTAAAAATGCATTCCATTTTATAGCATTTCATTGTTAATTATTCAAAATAAAAAATCAAAACGATACAAAGATGAATGGTTATGCCATAAGTGATCATGTTTAAGACACCAAAGACACGACCCATAAATTTTTAACTCTCACCAATCACAACACAACCATGCAAATTACGATCACTTTTTATAACTATTCTAACGCAGCAGACGGCGATCATGGTTATGCCAGCAACCCCAACATCCACCCCAATCGTTATTAGGATGAGCTACATTTTCTGTTTTAGCGGTTGCGTCTCCTGCATATAAACGCAAACAANAATTTTGGGACAACCAAAATTAGCAAAATGGACTTATATTTTGGGACGGAGGGAATATTATAAACTTGTAATAGTTGAGTAACTTAAAGTCTAACAAAATTCCATAAACCCTACAAACTGGGTTAGACTTTAGACTTCTCGTCAATTAGAATATTTCTTCTTTCAACAAATTCTTGAAATGTTTAAGAATATATAAATGTTAATCCTGTGAAGCAAAACCATGAATATACTGACACCCAATATAAAAAACAACCAAGAAAACTAGGTATAAGAATTTCAAAATATATTAAAAATGCATTCCATTTTATAGCATTTCATTGTTAATTATTCAAAATAAAAATCAAAACGATACAAAGATGAATGGTTATGCCATAAGTGATAATGTTTAAGACACCAAAGACACGACCCATAAAGTTTAACTCTCACCAATTACAACACTACCATGCAAATTACGATCACTTTTTATAACTATTCTAATGCAGCAGACGGCGATCATGGTTATGCCAGCAACCCCAACATCCACCCCAATCGTTATTAGGATGAGCTACATTTTCTGTTTTAGCGGTTGCGTCTCCTGCATATAAACGCAAACAAATTAACATGAAACGTACTCAGTCTTGAATTGTACGTAAATAAACATATATAATCAACGTATAGCAAATTCATATGAATGTGCATGTGATAGATCGATCGTGCCAGTTTGTTTACGAGTTTTATGGGGGATGGTGGTTTGATGGGTCCTCGCCGCAGATGAAACTATGATAAGTGTAAAGAGAACAACCATGAACAAAGTAAGACCATTGAGCTTCTTCATTTTATGATACTTGCTTTGTACTCTATGCTTTATGCATACACATGCACTTATATTTATATAGGGTTTTAGATGTGTTTATTCTTTCTCGTGATTTAGATAATAAAGAAGACAAATTTGCAAGAGATAAATATGCACTCGACAACTTGTAATAGTTGACTCTAAAGTCTACCCGCACTCACAAAAACAGGTAGGATTGTATTCTTTATTCTAGAAGTATGAAAATATCGGTGTACCTTATTGATGATTAAAAAAAAAAAAAAAAAAAAAAAAAACCTGGAATATTTTGATTGAAAATAAGTTGATCTTTATCTTACTACATTATATTATCATACATGTTAAATTATATGATCTATTTTCTTAAAGTTCAAATTGGCGATATTTGAAGGTTATATGGTCTTGATAGACAAGATCTATTTTCTTAAATTATATGATCTATTTTCTTAAGATACCATAAGTAGGGTGATGCGGTGAATTTGTTTTGGAGTTGGAGAAGGCAGTTAAGAGATGGAAGAGATCGAGTCAGATGAATTCAATCGGCTAATTAAACTTGATATCCAATACCTATAGTTAACACAAAGGCCAGATGGTTCGAGATGGGTCTCGAAGCTTCAGGTGACTTCAAGGTTCGTACAATGCGCTCCATGTTAGATGATAAAACTTTTCCCTCTAAGGGTACTACTGTTGGTAGATTCTGATTTCATAGGTTGGGACAGAAAAAACTTGTAACAGAATAGTAAACAACAAAATGTTAACAACGTATATTGTATTGATGATTTGAAGTAAGTTACATTGTTACAGATAGGGCTGTAAACGAACTGAACGTTCAGTAAACATTTCATGAATTGTTCGGTAAAAAGATCGTTTATGTTCGTTTATTTATTAAATAAACGAACATGAACAACATTTTACATTCGATTAGTTAAATGAACGAACATGAACAAAAGTCGTGTCCATTCATTTATGTTCGTGAACGTCCGATTATGCGTTCATTAATGTTCGTTTATGTTCATTTCTTTATTTATGTTCATTATCATATCTTTTAATTGTATAATTTAATAATTGGTTTATTTAAACAAAACAACACTTATAAAACAATATATTGTGCATAATTTAATAAAGTTTATGTTTGTTTGTCTAATTTCATTTGTGTTCGCTCGTTTATGTTCGTTTAGCGTTCGTTTATTGTCTTAATGAACGAACATAAACGAACATGAACAACTCATTTTCTTAATAAACTAACATGAACAAGAAAATTCGTTCGTTTAAGCGTTCGTGTCCGTTTATTTTTCCGGTTAATATTTAAATGAATGAACATGAACAATGCTCTGTTCGTGTTCGTCCGGTTCGTTTACAGCTCTAGTTACAGACTCTAGACATATATATACATGATGAAACGTTGTCATTGTGGCAGTTATACCATTTCAACAAAAGTAAACGACACAACCTAAATAACCATTATATCCCTAACAACCTAAACGACCCATATTGACCCATTATCGACCCAACCCATATCCTATCTAATGTTTACAGGCTTTACATATTACATACATATACTATTCTAATTTACAATTTCTAACCAAACTATACTAAGTTTTGTTTAACATCCAATACTCCCTCTTAAACTAAACTTGTCCAAGGTGAGTCTTCAACTTTCTTGACTTGTCTTCACAGCAATGTTTGTTCATCGTCAGTTTCGTAAATGAGATGTGCTTGTTTCTCGTTGTCTTTCCTCTTCCATTTGGTGCATTCCTTTGCGAAATGTCCATGCTCACCACATTCATAACACCTCATTTTATTCTTGCTTTATTCTCCTTGCCTTGTATCTCTTTCTCGTCCTTTTCCTACTTTGTTAAAGTTTCTTCCTCTTCCTTGATTGCTTGAACTTGCCATCAAAAGTTTGTCTTGATAATTTTCTTCTTGTTCGTCTTGACTTTTGAGGCGTTCCTCAAAAGCAGTTAATCTTCCAAAGTTTCACCAAGGCCTTTAAACTTGGCCTTTATACTACTTAACTTTCCTCCATAGTCACTTACCTTTTCATTCGGTTTCATCCTTAGCATCTCTAGTTCACTTCTCAAGGTTTGTTTTCGTGCCTTTTGAACAAGATTGGCTCCCAAATACTTGACTTTGATCGAGTCCCATACTTCTTTTGTAGTCAAGTATTGTGCAACTTGCATTAAAACATCTTTTGGCAATGTTTGAAAGATCATTGCCATTGGTGTGTTTTCCTTCTTCTCATTTTTTGCTACTCCTTCTTTTGCAACTATCGTTTCCCATATACCATATGCCTTCAATATTGTTTCCATCAACAATGCCCACGTAGTGTAGTTTGTTTCGGTCAATTTTGGACATTGTAGTGAAACATTTCCTTGTTCTCGAACTAATGTATTATCATGCCTGTCACCTTCTTTTCCTACCATGCTTGCTTTCTTACTTGCGTACTTTCTTACTTGCTTTGAAACACCGAGGNGGCTCCCAAATACTTGACTTTGATCGAGTCCCATACTTCTTTTGCAGTCGAGTATTGTGCAACTTGCATTAAAACATCTTTTGGCAATGTTTGAAAGATCATTGCCATTGGTGTGTTTTCCTTCTTCTCATTTTTTGCTACTCCTTCTTTTGCAACTATCGTTTCCCATATACCATATGCCTTCAATATTGTTTCCATCAACAATGCCCACGTAGTGTAGTTTGTTTCGGTCAATTTTGGACATTGTAGTGAAACATTTCCTTGTTCTCGAACTAATGTATTATCATGCCTGTCACCTTCTTTTCCTACCATGCTTGCTTTCTTACTTGCGTACTTTCTTACTTGCTTTGAAACACCGAGGTTTCTCTTACGGGTCGAAACACTGAGGTTTCTCTTACTGGGTGAAACACTACAGTTTCTCTTACGGGGTGAAACACTAGGGTTTCTCTTACGGGGTGAAACACTAAGGTTTCTTTCTTACTCCACTATATGAACCACAAGGGTTCGGTATCTTACTTCTTACTAGTTTTGTATTTTTTTAATTTAAAGTAACTTATTTTGTCTCCCTAAGTTGAAGAAATATCAAAACTTTATTCTTACTATCTTACTATCCTTCAATTTGATTTTGGGATTTTATATGTATATATATTTTTCCTAATCAATAAATAAAGTGAAAAGAAAAAATATGAAATACTTACTTAAAAATCTTTTTCCCAAATCCTAGACCCTTAAAAAATCCTAGACTATCTGGTTTCTTTCTTTCTTCTTCCCCTTTACCTTCTTTTCTTATAAAAACCTAATTCTAATTTAGATTAAAATAAAAAAAGCAGGGCTATACCATTTGTTCGTGTGTTTCTTCCTTCCAATTGGCTGGTATGATAATCAAAGAGAGGTTTTATCTCCTTCAATCGATCGGATCTTACTCCGCCTCCGTGGGGTTTTCAATCAGCGATTCTGATCACTTGTTACTCTGTTTTGATCGTCTTCTTACTCCTCCAATCGATGAATGAACATGTATTCCTTCTTTCTTACTTTCTTTCTTACTTGATAGATTCCCGGAATCAAATCTGCTTTCTTTTTTCTTTCGTCCTTGCGTTTATTCTTGCTTTCAATCGATCGTTACTTGCACTTGTTCTTCACTAGATCGATTAGCCTTGGGCTCTGATGCCAATTGTTGGTAGATTCTGATTTCACAGGTTGGGACAGAAAAAACTTGTAACAGAATAGTAAACAACAAAATGTTAACAACGTATATTGTATTGATGATTTGAAGTAAGTTACATTGTTACAGACTCTAGACATGTATATACATGATGAAACGTTGTCATTGTGGCAGTTATACCGTTTCAACAAAAGTAAACGACACAACCTAAATAACCATTATATCCCTAACAACCTAAACGACCCACATTGACCCATTATCGACCCAACCCATATCCTATCTAATGTTTACAGGCTTTACATATTACATACATATACTATTCTAATTTACAATTTCTAGCCAAACTATACTAAGTTTAGTTTAACATCCAATAACTACTAGATGGAACACATTCGTACCCAAAAAGGTTGTTTTATTTGGAGAGCCAAGAAAGACAGACTTACCACACATAATAATCTTGGTAAAAGAAACGTTGACCTACATTCTCTTTTATGTCCAGTATGTGAGGATAAATGTGAATTTTTGGATCATTTGTTTTNACGGCGAGTTAGTTGTTAGATGTTAGTTGTTAGTTGTTGGCTCGAGTTGGATCATTTGTTAGTTGAATGTCATGTGGTAGAAAATTTATGGATTAAAGTAATAAAGTCTTCTCTTGGTGGGGATTTCTCCTTACCGGTTAACATAATTGTGAAAGGAATTTTGGGTTTCGTTAGTGATCTTGCAATTGGGATAACGATGGTATATATCATCCACTTCAACTAAAAATTTTTGAAGCCTCCATCTTCATCACAGCTTGGACCGTAAGGAATGCTAGAAATCAAAGGATTTTTCATTTGAAAGAGCCAAATACGGAATGCAACTTCAAAGAAGTACAAAGGCAATTATTTTGTTGGTTTTCAAGTAAATGTAGTAAAATCTCCTTAGATTGGGATAGATGTAGTAAAGACATTTCGTCACTACTGGACGTTAAGTTCACCCAAAATGACACTTTTCTGTCGTCACTAATTCCAGCAAATAGTGACGACTTTAGCCACTTTAGTGATGAAATTAAGTGACAAAATGGGTTGTCACATACTTACATACAGTACCTATAAGTGACGACTTTAGCTTGTCACTAATTTAGAGTCAAATTTCAGTTTCGTCGCTATTAACTTGGTGACGGAGCTATGTTAAATAATATGGAGGACTATTATTGTCAAGTTTGAAAGTCTTCATAAAGAGAATCAAGTATTGTTACCTAATGACAAAAAGAAAGAAGTATAAGGGCTGAAGTGGAACTTAGTAGTATATAAGCTCATACCCTGCTTAGGGTTTCATAACTTTCTCTTAGCCGCTTTTGTTCTCTCTCAAAATATTCACACAATTTCTCTTTTCTTTCTTTGATATCAATTTGATATCTGTTAGGTCTTGTAACATTGATCAATCTCTTTATTTGATCTTTGTAGTTGAGTGTTTGAGTGTTAATTGTTGTGAGGTTGTTGTGGTGTTCTTCTGAAGGAGATCACATTATTTCTTTTGTATTGTACTGGTAAGCACCCATTTGGGGACTTATCTTCTTTAATAATATACACCAAAGGGGTGGTTGGTTGGGTGTAGCCGTGTTGTTTTTGTGTGCTCTTTACAATTTTTACATGGTATCAGAGCTCACGGTTCTGATCTGGTGGTTTTGAGATTCTAAGGTTTCTAGGGTTTCATCGTATTTTTTGGGGGTTTTTGAAATTGGAGGTTCTGTGGGTTAATTGGGGTCGTTTGCTTAATGGCCGTGGTTGAATTGGTCTAATCAGGGTAGATCCGGTGATTTCTTGATTACGGTTCTAAAAACCCTAATTTGGAAATTTGGGGATTTGTGTCTCTGGTGGTTTCTTGGTGTTTCTGGGCCCGTTCTTTGTTACAGTTTCACTAGACTAAGTAAATCTAGTGATCTTGTGACTCATTCCGCTGATTTCCCACTGTAAGTTTTTTCTCTTCCTTTAAGATAACATTTACCTAGTCAAGAAGGTGCAAACAGAGTGGTTAACACCTTGACCTGCCACCGTGAGTGGTACGGAAACCTGCTCTGGCCACTGTCACTCTTCTTGGCTGGCATCTTGTTACTCTTGGGTGTGAATTTAGAATCTTTAGGTTTTTTGTTTTTAGGTCGAAGGAGGATATAGGATTTGGGATTGAGAAGTTGGTTGTGATTGAGATTGGTTATTTGATCTGGTTATTGTCTTATTTGTTATATTTGTTAGTTGTTTATTGTGTTTTGTTCTCTTGGTTGTTTCTTGTTTTGTTTCTGTTTGCTGCTTATTTGCTTGCTTATGTTAGTTCTTGTTATTTGTTGTTATTATGGCTATTGGTGAAGGTAGTGGTGGTAATTCTGAGGTTTTGATTAGTAGTCTTGATGTTGGTAATCCTCTTCATATTCAAACTAATGATAATAGTGGTACTGCTCTTATTCCATTTAAACTTGTTGGAACAGAAAACTATAGAATATGGTCTGGTGCAATGAAATTAGCTTTACAAGCTAGGAATAAGTTTAGTTTTGTTCATGGTTCTTGTGTTAAAGAAACTTATTCTACTAGTGATGTTCTTTCTGCTCAATGGGATAGATGTAATGCTATTGTTTTAACTTGGTTAATGAATTCTGTTTCTCAAGATGTTTATATGGGTCTTGTTTATTCTGATAATGCTGCTTGTGTGTGGAAAGAATTGCAAGAAACATATGATAAGGTAGATGGTTCAGTTGTTTATAATCTTTTGCAGAAATTAATTGTGTTAAACAAGGTGGTACTTCTGTGGCTGATTATTATCATAGGCTTAACTCCTTGTGGAGAGAATTTGATGTCTTGACCAAATTGCCTGTTTGTGTTTATGAAGTTAAGTGTTCTTGTGATGCTAGCAAAGAGTTAGGTCTGCATAAACAACTCATGAAGTTGATGCGGTTTCTCATGGGCCTTGATGATTGTTATCAGCCTGTGAGAACAACACTCTTAACCAGGGATCCTCTCCCAGAAGTTAAGGATGCTTATATCACTGTTTCTAGAGAGGAATCCCATAGAGGTATTCCTGAGTCCTTTAGTGTTACAGAGACTAAACTCAATGCTAGTTCTTTTGCTGCTAAATCTTTTAACAATAATAGAAGAATGTTTAACAATGCTAATAATAATACCAGAGGAACTAATTCTAATGCTAATACTACTAATAGAGGATCCTAATCTTAATTGTAAAAATTGTGGTAAGCTTGGACATACTATTGAAAGATGTTATGAACTCATTGGTTTTCCACCTGGTTTTGTTAAGAATAATAATTCTATCAAACTAAATGGTTTTAAGCAAAACTATAATGCTAATGTTGAAAATAAACAGTCTGAAAAACAGTCTACTACTTCATCTGCTAGTACATCTTCTAGTTTTACTTCTGAACAGATGAAGAAATTCTTGTCTTTGATCAGTGATACCCCTTCTGGAAGCATACATGCTAATATGGCAGGTAGGGCTTCATTCTTTAATGGAAATGTCTGGTTTAATATCAATTTTTCTAAGTATTTCTTTGTGAATTCTAGTATGGCTGTTTGATGCGTAGGGATTGCTTACGCACTTTGTTTTACCTCTCAATGGATCTCAAGAGGCTTACAATCCCCACCAGGCAGTGTACCTGACCGATGTAGTATAGTGTAGTGGCAAGTAACGGGGGATTGATCGTTCTCTCACAGGGAATAGTGTTCGTTAGGTTAAAGACTACTCTAATTAAGGTCTAAAGGTGGAGGATGATTATTTTTTGTATTTTTATGTTTTTTATGAAAGCAGTAAATTCTCGGTTTTGAAGAAGTGGGCGGAATTAGTTGCTAGTCAACTAACCCAAGTTATCTACTTATGCAATTAAATTAAAGTTGAGAAAACAATGGTGGGAAAGTAGTGTTTACTTAGATTTCATTACTCCCTAACTATCTTTTACCATGTAATTAGCATGTTGAGTTTGCGTGGATGACGGGTGTATTCCTAACAAGTCGTAGGGAGTGCGTTCAATTCCCTAACTCTATAAGCTCCTACCTCACTCTATGACGATACGTCAAGTATCCTATCATAAGCTCACCGATAGCAACCTACGCATGAAATACTACCTTAAAATCGATTAACGCACATACGATTCACGTTTCCTAAGACGTTCAAGCTTGTTACCATATAGGAAGTTAGCCAGTTTTCTTAAGTCTAACGTAGATGAAACATTCACCCAAATCACAATCACAACATATACATCACATGACAATCAATAGTTAGGTTTCATTAGATCTAAGCAAACACAAGTTAATTTAGCCTAGCATGTTAAAGGAAAGAAAAGCACAAACATAGATCATACAACACATAGACATATTGTATGGATTAAATGAAGACTTATCTTAGACTAAACATGCAAGTTAGAGGGGTAAAAGTACCCTCTAAGGTCTGTAATACACGAGCTAGGGTTTAACCCTTAAGTTCTCCACCAAGTCCCTCTCTTAAAACAATAAAATTCGTCCTATATATATAGAAAATACGGGCTGACGGCGTCAGCCCAAGGTGTGACGCCATCACGCCGACGATTAGGGTTTTGTGATGGCCTTCTTGACGTCGTCACGCCGCCTTGTTCCAGATCTGACGGCCTTCCCTGACGCCGTCACCAGACTAGGCCAAAAACTCTCTGGCCCGTCATGAGTAACTTCCAATTTCTTCACTTCATTTGTTCCTGACGTCGACACGTTGAAGCTTGTGACGCCGTCACCTTTAGTGCACTTTAGGGTCTTTTGAGATTTTGTTGTTTTCCGCACTTTTTCACTCTGAAAACGCCCGAAAATGCTTCTTTTGTGATTTTCTCCTCAAAAGTACCTAAAATGAGAAAAGAAATGACTTTGGGTGAAATCCGATCCAATAATATACGAATTAGGACTCAAACAGACCCCTAAAAACGTAACATTTTTCGTCTCATCACTGTTAAAACTATTTCTTTGGGTTGGATTATAGATTCAGGTGCTAATCAACATTTAACTGTTTCCACTGTTGGTATGTTTAATGTTATTGACATTTCTAGTCTTAAAATTACTGTTGGACATCCCAATGGTACTCTTGCTACTATAAGTCATGTTGGGAATTTAAAATTGACTAATAATGTTACTCTGTATGATGTTTTAGTTGTTCCTGGTTATTGTGTGAGTCTGTTATCTGTTAATAAGCTTATTAGAGATAACAAAATGTTTGTTGGTTTTGATGAAGATACTTGTTATATTTAGGATTTGAAAAGGGAGAATGTTCTGGGGACTGGTAGTCAGTCTGATGGTCTATATCTGTTTGATATGAAATCTAGTAATGATTTGGGTAAGTGCAATGTGGTTATGTCTTATAATGTGTCTAAACTTGTGTGGCATAATAGGTTGGGTCACCCTGCTGATCTAGTCTTGTCTGTTCTCCAAAAGGATCTTGGTATTTCCAAGAATTCTTCTGTGTCTATGGGGCCCTTACAGGGTGACAAGCAGAGAAGGATACAAGTATTTCTTGACTGTTGTTGATGATTACTCTAGAGCTGTTTGGGCATATTTAGTTAAAACTAAAGATGAAGTATTTGATGTATTCTACTCTTTTATTTACTTAATATCTAATCAATTTGGTATTAAAATTAAAATTTTTAGATCTGATAATGGTACTGAGTTTGTGAATAAGAAAATGAATGAAATGTTTTCTGGTCTTGGAATAATACATCAAACTTCGTGCTCATACACCACAGCAAAATGGGATTGCTGAAAGGAAACATAGACGCCTGCTCAATGTAGCTAGGAGTCTTATGTTTCAAGGGGGGATTCCTTTAAGGTTTTGGTCTGATTGTGTTCTAACTGTTGTATATCTTATAAACAGGCTGCCATCTTCTGTCTTGAATGGTAAATGTCCATATGAGTTGTTGTATAAAACTAAACCAAATCTTTCCCATTTGAGGTCTTTTGGCTGTCTATGTTTTGCTACTATTCTTAACAATCATGATAAATTGTCTTATAGGTTTGAAAAATGTGTTCTTATTGGTTTTTCTTCTACTAAGAAAGCTTATAAACTTTTGAGTTTGGATACTAGAAATGTATTTTTTGCAAGAGATGTAAAATTTTATGAAAATGTTTTTCCACTGAAAATGAAAACTTGTGAGTCAATTGATGCAGATAATGTAAATGAGGTTGAAAACTTAAGATTTTTTGATAGTCCAAGGTCTTTAAGTCCCAATGATGAAGGGGAAGATTCACCAGTTGATGATGGTAGTATGCCATCTTCACATGATGCAAGAGATAATGAGTCAGATACTACTTATTTGCATCATGAAGATGGGCAATATGCAACCCACTTTGATGACCAACACTGGTCTGAGGGCAGTCCCAACATAGAAAATGATGGTTCATTCTCAACTCAGTCAAATAATATGAATGAAGATGTGCAGAAACCTGTATTAAGAAGGTCTGGTAGAGAGTCTAAAACTCCTATTAGGTTTAATGATTATGTTATGCAGTTTAAAGTTAGATATGGTATAGAAAAATATGTGAATTATGGTAATCTTAGTCGTTCCAATATGTGTTTTGCTTCTACATTGAATAAATCTGTTGAACCTAAGAGTTATGAAGAAGCTATTAAAAATCCTAATTGGTCTGAGGCTATGAACAATGAAGTAGAAGCTTTAAACAGAAATAACACTTGGACTGAATGTGAATTGCCTGTTGGTAGACATGCTATATGGTATAAATGGATTTGGAAAATTAAGTATAAGTCTACAGGTGAAATTGACAGATATAAAGCTAGGTTAGTTGCTAAAGGTTTTAATCAAAGAGAAGGTTTTGATTATGATGAAACTTTTAGTCTTGTTGTGAAGATGGTTACTGTTAGATGTTTAATTATATTGATGTGAGTAAAAATTGGCCTTTATATAAGTTAGATGTTAACAATGCTTTTTTGTATGGTGATCTTGATGAAGATGTCTATATGCTTTTACCAAAAGGTTTTAATGGTGGTGATGATACCAAAGTGTGCAAGCTTAATAAATCTTTGTATGGACTTAAGCAAGCACCTAGGCAATGGAATGCTAAACTCAATACTTCTCTTATTGAACATGGCTTTCAAAAAAGCAAATTGGATTATTCATTATTTGTTAAACAAAAAGATTTTGTGTTTGTGGCATTACTTGTTTATGTTGATGATATTGTGATCACTGGAAATAATGAGGTAGAAATCAATAACTTTAAAAAGTTTTTGAGTTCTAAGTTCATGATTAAAGATCTGGGAGAGTTAAAGTATTTTCTTGGTATTGAAGTGTTGAAAAATGATAATGGTATATGTATGACTCAAAGAAAATACTGTTTGGTGTTGTTACATGAATATGGTATGTTAGCTGCTAAGCCTGTTGGTACTCCTTTGCCTGAAAACTCTATATTGAATTGTATTGAATCTGAAAATGATAAAGTGTTGAACAATGTTACTAACTATCAAAAATTGGTTGGTAAATTGATATATTTAACTAATACCAGGCCTGATATTAGTTATTCAGTTCATTGCTTAAGTCAACATATGCATAAACCTTTACAATCACATCTTAAGGCAGTTTTGAGAGTTTTGAAATATTTGAAAGGTTCTCCTGGTTCTGGTTTGCAGTTTGATAAAGAATCTAATCTTAAGCTTAAGGCATTTGCAGATTCAGACTGGGCTAAGTGTCCTTTAACTAGGAAATCTGTGACTGGATTTTGTGTTTTTTTTTTGTAACTCTCTTATTTCTTGAAAAAGTAAGAAACAAGCCACACTGTCTAAAAGTTCAGCTGAGGCTGAATATAGAAGTCTTGCTTCTACTACCTGTGAAGTAATTTGGTTAAGTAATCTGTTGCATAGTCTTGGTCTTAAAGAGTTATTACCTGTGGATATTTTCTGTGATAATAGTGCTGCAATTCAGACTGCAGCCAATCCTGTTTTTCATGAAAAAACCAAACACTTTGAGTTAGATGTTCATTTGGTTAGAGAGAAAGTTTCAGCATGTGTTATCAAAACTGTTAAAATTCATACAGATATGCAAGTGGCAGACATTTTTACTAAGTGTCTTGGGCAAAGACAACATAGCTTGTTTTGCAAAAGTCTTGGTATGTTTGATTTGTTTGCAGGTGTGAATAATGGTGGAAATAGTAGCAGTCAGGTTAATGGAGAATGCAGTTTACAGGGATAAGACTTGTCAACTTGAGGAGGGGTGTTAAATAATATGGAGGACTATTATTGTCAAGTTTGAAAGTCTTCATAAAGAGAATAAAGTATTGTTACCTAATGACAAGAAGAGAGAAGTATAAGGGCTGAAGTGGAACTTAGTAGTATATAAGCTCATAACCTGCTTAGGGTTTCATAACTTTCTCTTAGCCGCTTTTGTTCTCTCTCAAAATATTCACACAGTTTCTCTTTTCTTTCTTTGATATCAATTTGATATCTGTTAGGTCTTGTAACATTGATCAATCTCTTTATTTGATCTTTGTAGTTAAGTGTTTGAGTGTTAATTGTTGTGAGGTTGTTGTGGTGTTCTTCTGAAGGAGATCACATTATTTCTTTTGTATTGTACTGGTAAGCACCCGTTTGGGGACTTATCTTCTTTAATAATATACACCAAAGGGGTGGTTGGTTGGGTGTAGCCGTGTTGTTTTTGTGTGTTCTTTATCATTTTTACAAGCTATAGTGACGACAAGTGACGACCTTGATTTTCGTGACTAGGATGGTTTAGTGACGAATTTTTCACTATTAGTGACGATTTTTCACTTGTAACTAAAGCCCTTTTTTCTTGTAGTAAACACTTCTATATGATGTAATCTACCTCTGGTACTGAAATAAACTTTTGTTGTTTTTTTTAAAAAAAAGAAAGCACATGTGCTCGCACCACAAAAAATGATGCGCGCGCACACACAGTTAGATCGGAGACTATCTGTAGATGCTACTTTGCACGACTGTCAAGCCATATTTTGTAAAATGAGCTGAAATTAAGCAAACAGCTTTAAAACCTTGTTTTCAGAATTCTATGCTATTTATCTAAATGGCCATTTTCAAAATTTTAACTTCTACAAATATACAATGCAACTTTTTTTTGAAAAATACATTGATGAATTAGAATTGACTTTACCGGTATAGACAATAAAATAAATAAATTAGTCCCTATTTTTTGTGGTTACCGGCCACTTACCAATTAAACTAGGTCGATATATTTACTTTGTCACCTCTATTTCAACTTACTTTAAAGACAAATTAGACAGATGCATGATGTAGATTTTTATTTATATCTTTTTGACAAGTCTAATTGAAATTTGATTAACAAATTCACATGTTTATATGAATTAGTGTTAAAGTTGTTACTGTACATTTTGATATTTTATATGAATGAAATTTACGAATGCTTTATTTACAATTTAAATGACAGTTAATAAGGTAAATGGTTCTTATATGTTAATCACAACCCTTATTTTGGAATTATTATCCATTAATTAGTACTCCGTATTATTTAATTACTACGGAGTATGTAGTAACACTTATTTTGTGGATGTCTCACACTAGTAGTTGGAAGAGATACACGGATTGGCTAAAGCATGAGCCCGGGCTTAAGCCCGGCCTCATAATAAGCCTAAAAAATCCCGGCCAGAGAAAATCATACCCGAAATCCGGTTTGGCCCAACAGGCCTAAATAGTATTTATATTTTCCACCAAAGCCTGGTCTGGCCGGGCCTGATCCGGCCCGGGCTAAGTCCAAAGCCCGCCGAAAAGCCTGAAAGCCCGCACTTTTGAAAAGCCCGTGAAAAAGCCCGAGCCTGCCAAAAAGCTCAAAAAAGCTTGCTAGAAAGCCTAAAACCCGGGGCTCTTTTATTAGAGAGCTTTTATTGTGCTATTAATGTGCTTCTTTATAATTTGTAACTTTATTTTAGTAATTTATTTACAAATGTTCATCAAATGTTTTCATATATAATAACTATATTATTATTACAAAATATATAAAAGGGTAAAATGCAAAAATGGTCACTAAAGTATCACGAAATCGCAAAAATAGAACCGAGACATTAAGACACGCAAAAAAGCCACTAACGTTACGCAAATGTGCAAAAAAGTCACCGAGAGCCAAATTCCGTTAGTTTCCTCGTTAAGTGTGACGTCACTGAGGGTATTATGGTCATTTCACTTGTTTCAATGGCTAAATTTGCAAATGAAGACTTAACAACACTATTCATCATCTTCTCTTTTTAATTTTCTATTGAATTTATATTTAATATTAAACAATTATCAAGAACGTCGAGATGAATCCAGATTTTCCATATTTGTAATACCCTTTTTGATTGTTGTAGATTGAGAAACAAATAAAGAATGGTATACATGCATGATGCATCGTTAATCATTAGTTCTTATAACTTGCTCAAAGTTACACTTTTGGTTCTCCTATCAAACTGGTTAGGCCCTTCTAATATAACGAGTTTTCTTATTTTCTTGAACTTTTAATTCTAAGCAGTAAGGCCAGTTCGAATTTAAGATACCTAACTGGTTTTGGCACATTTTATTCAAATGTTAAAAACACAAACAAGGACCAGGGACCTGTTAACAGGCTGTAACAAGCTCGTTCGATTTTAATGTCTATATATCTTTGACTTCTTAATAACCTCATGACCCCAGTTTCAAATAATGTATAAGGCGCTAGTGTCCCAAGTACCGACCTTGTTCTGCCCCAAAACAAAACAACCTTTCCGTCCAATAACACCGATAATTAACTTTGATTAGAGACCAGCGAACTGTTAACATATTTGCACGTTCATCTAATGGACGTTATTACAAAACATCTTGATTAATAAGTTTACATAGCTAGATTTAAAGACCTATAGTTTGGATACTAGTATTGAAGAAATGAATTTTTCACTGACTTTGTTTGTGATGATTGTGATGGCGGCGATATGGTAGTGGTTTTTTGGGTTCACGATGGTAGCCATAGTAGCTCAAACACTGGAAATGCAAAAAATAAGATTTGGAAAGTTACAACGAAAAACAACAATGGATAAAAATTAAGCCATTAATCCACTGGACATTGCAACATGTATAATTGTGTTTATTGGATTGTGGTGCTTCTTTAATCAGTCTAATCAAAGAAATTAATTTAACATGTTAATGAAGATCGATTAGATGATGTATTTCTTACGATTATAATTTGATATTGATATGATGAGATAAAGAATATGGTTTTTTTTTTGAAAAAATTTCTGGGTTTGATGTTCTTGATGTTCTTCATTTGACATTAAAAATAATTGCAAATTCAAAAGAAATTCAAATGGTGAAGAAGACGAGGGTATATTAGTCATTTCACTGCACTTAACGAGAAAACTAACAGAATTTGGCTCTCCGTGGTTTTTTTGCACATTTGCGTAACGTTAGTAGCTTTTTTGCGTGCCTTTATGTCTCGGTCCTATTTTTGCGATTTAGTGATACTTTAATGACCATTTTTGCATTTTACACTATATAAAAATAATCGGTCCTGGCGGGGCTAAGCCCCGTTTTAAGCCCCGTTTGTTTCCGTGTATAAGAAATATATAATTATTACAAAACATATAGAAAAGCTCGGGCCTGGCCGGCCCATTAGGGCCGAAATAAGCCTAATATTTTGGACAGGGTCCGAGCTTAGCCCGGCTCTGGCTTGTTTTAGGCCCGAGCTTTTTTGAACTATAAAAGCATTGGCCTACCGGGCTTTATGCACCTCTTAAAAGAAATCGGAAAAGTGTTAGTTTTATTTAAAAGAATTAATTACTACGGGCTATATAGTAACACTTATTTCGAGGTTGTCTCACAATAGTAGTTGGGTAAAAAAAAAAAAAAAAAAAAAAAAACTTAAAAAAGAAAATAATTAGCCTGGCCTGACTTTTTTTATGCCCGAGCTTTTTTGAACTATAAAAGCATGGGCCTACCGGGCTTTATGCACCTCTTAAAAGAAATCGGAAAAGTGTTAGTTTTATTTAAAAGAATTAATTACTACGGGCTATATAGTAACACATATTTCGAGGTTGTCTCTAGTAGTTGGTTAAAAAAATAAAATAAAATAAAAAAAAAAAAACTTAAAAAAGTGTTAGTTTAATCTAAAAAAGAAACTTGAACACTACATGGAAGTATAATATATCGTTCATGTACTCTACAAGCCCTACAAATATTTTTTGATGATTTGACAGTTATAAACGTGCTTTCATTCTTATCATTCACCGATGTGGGACAACATCAAAACACAAAGTTAGTTAAAAGCATGGATGCGAATTATTACGGAAAATTTACTTTACACTTTGTGGAGTTTGATTTGTATCTTTTTCAACTCTCGAATGGTTCAACTTTAAACTTAGCTTAATGAAATGATTGAAATATGTTATACATGTTGAAGGTCACCATAAATCAAATATACAGATCAAAAGCTTGGAAAATATCTTAGTAGAAAAATAAACTAATTCGTAAATATAACAATGATATAATTCACAACTATGAAGAACTAATACGTTCGACAACAATCAAATACATTTTGCTTTCATATATAATTATTGATGACTAAGAAAATCAATTTTAATCCTCCATTCGCCATTCATATTATTTCATGCACAACACTAACATAGCAAAATGCATTTATCAATAGTAAATACAAGATGTCTATAGAAGACGACCACGATCATGGATGGTACCAACAATCCCAACAGCTCCCTTCTCGATCCCCTCGATTCATCTGTATGAGCTACTTTTTCATTTTCTGATTCCGCGGTTGCATCGCCTGCATATAAACACAAACAAACTAATATGTACTATGTAGTCATATAGACTATTTTGGACACTCGTATATCGATCCTACGTGTTTGCTTATGAATTTCTGGTTGTATTGTGACATGATGGATTCTTCGGTTAGACTAAAGGGAGTCCCCACCCCCTCACCATCTCACATCAGCGTCACCTCGGCTTCATCTCTCCTCTCATTTTCCTTCACCCTCTCTCACCTTTCATCCGTTTTGGTCACTTTTCCTTCACCTTTCATTAATATTCACACTTTATAAAAAGATGCCTCACTAAATATCTCACACACACTCATAAACAAAATAAATAATATTTNTTTTTTTTTTTTTTTTTTTTTTTTTTTTTCCTCTCACTCTTGAGGTGGGGACGGTGTTTTGGGTCTCACTAGTGAGGTGACCCCTCACTCACACACTCACGTCCACTCCGGTTGGTCTTAGATGAAATAATAACAAATGTTAATAGAACAACCAAGAAAAAACTAAAACCATTAAACTTCCTTTTTTTAATAATGTGTTATCAGAATCTCAGCTTTGGTCCCTCGGAAGGAATCTTTATTTCACAAATGGCTCCTCTTAGTCATCAGGTTTGGGCTGTCATTAGTTATAGTTGACTCAAAGTCTACCCAAAATCCAAAAATACTAAAACAGGTTTGGGCTGTCATTAGTTATTATTTTTTGAGGACATATTCCAACACTTTTTATAGAAATATAAACTTTTTTATGCATTTGCTTGATGTATTATTTAGCATAGATAGGTTATATTATTTCTCTAACAGGCCAAAGTTAGCATATGTGTGAAATAAGTTGAAGTCTCTAAAATTGTATTCAAATGTAGACCTCATTGACATAACAAAATGAAGGCATAATTTTGTTTTAGGAATTGGGTTGTTGGGTCAACTACCTACAGTCACTAATACGAAAAAGAAAGGAAAAAACAAGCTGCTGTGACTAATTTCTATGCCCAACATGGATATTGTATTCAAATGTTGTGTACATTCTTTCTTGTGATTTGAATAGTAAAGGAGACAAATTTGCAAGAGATATATGAAGTATGAACCACTTGCAATAGCTGACTCACAGTCTACCCACATTCCAAAAACAGGTAGGAGTGAGTATGTATTCTTTATTCAACAGATACTGAAACTTTTTAAAAAATATATAAATTTGGCAGTGTGTTTATTACTGAGTAGTATATTGTTAGTAGGTTAGTAAATCTTGCGAAAGGGCCTTTACCTAATGGAATCAAAAGTGAAGTTTATGATATTTGTGGATTTCTTGTTAAAAAAATATACAAAAATCTTGAATAGTTGTATACAATGCAAATTTTAATTTAAATGAAAGACAAAGGCATTTACTTACATGTAACTCGCGATACACAATCAGCTAAAAGTCCATGAGCGCCCATGATCCGGCCTGTAATTGGTCCCCCAAGTCCCGGTGGTTCATATAGGCCCACCTAACAAGTTAAGGTGAGGTTAGAAACCGGTGTTATCTCAGTCAAACCCTGGTAAGGACCTGCGGATTTCAAAGCAGACATAATATAAAGAAGATTTCAATACATGAAACCACAATATAGCCAATTCATAGGTGCATACTCTTATTATACCTCATAACTGGTGTAATGATCATCAAAACTATCACCTCCACATCAGCGCCACATCACCACCAAAGAAGTGTAATGGTGACCATCAAACCAAACACAAACTACCCCACTTTAGACAAAGATGCCGGACAGTATAACTCGCCAACACACACAAACAAAAACAAAAAAAGATGCAAACCGTTCAGGGGTTTGCACCACCAAACCAATGCAAAAAGTGGATCTTAGCACGTGGTTGGGTAGGGAGGTAATGGGGATGGCGCATGGTGGTGGTCAACCATCCATTACACCCAGCCTTATAGATTTTGATCCTGATATCATTGTTCATTATTAATTAATATTTTGTTACCATCCGTATGGGATTGGTTGGTGGCTTATAAAGTCTAGGTGTATCCTCTTCCTTTGAGCTAGCTCTTTGGAGTGAGTTCTACACCTAGAATATGGCAAGATGCGGGCCTAATATGGTATGAGTTTTATCATATTTGCTTGAATATTAATAATTTGATAAGAGAGAATATTCATTTGTGATTATATTCCCTAATTCCCATATGCCAACATGTGTGGAATTGTGGATGAAACGTCATGTTATTCTATAGGGAATATGCACATGTCAGCCTCACCATTAAGTTACTAGTATTAATTAGCTTAAGGTTGAAATATATATACAAAAATTTGGACTGGGTTTTAACCGGTTACAATGGCAGTCCTAAAAGGGCCCTAAATTAGGGTCTTTTACCGGTTATAATTAGACTTGTTAACCCTTAGAAAAACACAGGTAGATAAACAATCATGAAACGGCTATTCAGTTTCATTAATGGTGAATGACAGAAATATAGTTTATTGTTCTACACTGGTTCTAGAACCATTTATACACTGTAAGGCCAAAAACTTTAGCACCAACAAAAGATGTGCAATAAGTATGAATTTTGCAGAAGTGGATACCTGATTCTCTGTCGCATATGTGCAACCTTGGTGTCAAATTTCCCTACATAACCGCATCCAAAGAAACAGTTTCAGCTTCATTCTGTTGTTTTTTAATATGAACGATGCAGCAACCTTGGTGTCAAATTATGCGGGTGATATTACTATGTAGGTCATCAACTATAGCATTCATTTAATGTTCTATCACAATGATCTTGAGATTAACTTGCAAGCACTTTCTTAGATGAATGTCCTAATTGTCCACACCACTGAAATCTAAGCAACAAAGCTTCTGTATACGCATCTACATCGAACCCATTGCTCCTCATCTTATCAATAAAATGAAATGCCTTTGATATCTCATTGTGTAAAAGAAGCCCCTGAATAATAGTATTATAAGTACAACCATCTGGTAAGCAACCACTCTCCTGCATCTCGTTAAACAACTCGTTTGCTTCATTAAGTTCCCCAATCCTATAATAGCCATTGATCATAACCGTATATGTATGGACATTAGGCTTGCAACCACTTTCCTTCATTTTCAAAAACAGCGCTTTTGCTTCATTTAATTTCCTGCTTCTACAATAACCACCAATCATTGCAGTATGTGTATATACATTCGGTTGTAACCCTCTAGAAGAAAGTTCTCGAAAACATTCATTTGCAGCATCAAGATCCCCGTTTTTACACAACCCGTCAATGATACTAGTAAACGTAAAAACATCAGGAGCTACCCCTGCACCATCCATTGTTTTAAATAAATCTAAGCCCTCGCAATATCTTTCATGCTTACATAACATATCTATTAAAGTACTATAAGTAACAACATTAGGAACCTGACCGCAATCTTTCATTTTATCAAAAATTACAAGTGCGTCATCAAGTTTGGAAGCAAGACATAAACCCCGTATAATAGTAGTATACGTAACCACATTAGGATCAATCTTTAGCCTACACATTTCCTCCATTAGTCCCAATGCTTTATCTATCTCGTTAGTCTTACAATACCCATTAATCAAAACATTATAGCTAATAACATCACGATCACACACCATCACATCAAATAAATTTCCACCTTCATCCACTCTACCAATCAAACAATATCCGTTTATCAATGCATTGTACGTGGCAGCATTAGGCATCACACCTCTTTCCACCATAAAATCAAAAAAATCGCTCGACTCACTCATCCATCCTTGTTTACACAATAAACTCATAACCACATTACACGTCCCTAAATCTAGTAAGCTCCTCCTTCCCAACATATCATCCAACAACTTCTTAGCTTCCACCCGTAACCCAAAACCACACAACCCCTTCATCAAACACATATACGTCACATCATTCGGGACAACACCCTTTTCAGTCATTTCGCTATATAGCCCTAAAGCTTCTTTCATTTTTCCGGTTTTGCAAAGACTATCAATAATAGTACTATACACGACAACGCTAGGTTCACTAATATCCCTAAGTAATATAATGGCATCACTAATTTTCCCCATTTTACATAACCCATTAACCAAAATCCCATAAGTCACGTCACTTTTTTGAGGCATTTCATCAAACACGTTACGCGCATAATCCACCATACCATTTCGACACATCCCTTTAATCAAAGTATTAAAACTAACGATATCCGGACCCAGCCCGCATTTGAAACATTTACCAAAGACAGACAAAGCAAAACCAACATGACCCATTTGAGAAAAACAGTTAATTTGAATGTTTGTAATATAAATGTCATGTTTAACGTTGAGTAAGCTAAGTCTTTTAATTAAGGAAATGACAGTTGGGTAGTGATGGAATTTAGTTAAGTTAGTTAGGAGTTTAGTCAAGTGTTGGAGGGGTGGAAGAGGGTGTTGCTTGATAAGGTTGTTGAATGTTACTAGTTCATCGTATACTGATACTAGGTTGTTTTTGTTGTTTTTTTGGTTGATGATGTTTTTGTTGGGGTTTGTTAAGGTGTGTAATGAAGATAATTTTGATAGTATGATGCTTGGGGTTTTTGAAAATGATTTGATGAATGGGAAATGAGGGTAAATTCTGGTGATCATTATATTATGCATGGGTTGTACTTGTTGGTGATCATGTTGTCAACACCATGGAAGAAAGAAGATATCTTGACTTTAGTGACTTTGGATTGCCGGGTTCAGTTTCGTTCGAGAGTAGACATCTCATGACTTTAAGTGTCACGTAGAGGTGATTAAAAAAAAAAATAAATAAATAAATAAATAAAAATAAAAATAAAAAATAAAAAATTACATGGTTGGTCCCTATGGTTTATCCTAAAAAACAAGTTTCGTCCATAGAATTTTAAAGTTGCATTGCAAAACCCACCCCCACCACAGATTTCATCTTCTTCCTTTTATTCTTTTGAGGTGAGATCTATGCAAAATAAGTATCACTTAAAAGACAAATAAGTCAATCTCAACCATCCATCCACCTTTCATCTAATGGCTAAGATCAAATCAAAAAATAACAAAGGAAGGGCAAAATTGGCATTTTAGCTCATTTAATATAAAAAACCCACTTTGCACCTTTTTTTTGAAAACAACATATCTTGCAAACGGTAAATCTTCAAGCTACGAAAAAAACATCATCGCGACGAGAAAAAAATTATCTTTCTATAGATATGCATTGTTATATACTTTCGACGAATTTTTTTTTTTCAAAATATCCCACGGGATTCGTAAAAAATCCCATGGGATTCGTAAAAAGACGATTTTTTTTTCAAAATTTCCGTCCAGAAAAATCCCACGGGATTCATAAAAA
>LBNU01017214.1:24844-46033 GCA_014162995.1 Artemisia annua | reverse complement strand
GGTTAATTTAGTTGCTGTATTGGTTTAAGTAATGGTACAAACCATGTGATATTGTAGTCTTTGACTTATGTAGTCAATTTTGTATTTTGCAACAACTTTGATGTATTAATGGAATTACATTTGGTTGTTATTGTTTGAATTATTTGAATGTCAAAATTGACACATAAAAGTCAAAAAGACCCATTTCTAAACCAAGCTTAAGTCTTTATAACAAGTCAAAATAACCGTAAACTTGATCCATTCCATAAGAAGTTAAGTTTGACCCATAACAAGTCAACTTAACCATTACCCTGCTCCATAAACAGGATAAATGTTCACACAGTCTAGTCAAATGATCACATAGGATAAAAATAAGTCAAACAGCATAGTCTTACACACAAAAGCAAATCCAGAACTAGTACCAAAAGATCACACATGATCAAGACAGTTTTATTACAGAAAAGTTAACTAAATAAGATCAGTTGGCTACACTTAGGGCCTGCATTCTTCTTCTTACCCCTACCTGCACCACCATTTTTAGAAGCAGCTTGACTTGAAGAAGTAGCTTGAGTTGCAGCTCTTTTGGTTGGAGCAGCTTTACTTGAAGTAGCAGCTCTTTGAGTAGCAGCTTTTTGAGTTGCAGCAGATGGAGCTGGAGCTTTTTGAGTTTTAGCTTGATTTGCAGTGTTCATATTCTTCTTTTTCCCACCTGTCTGCACTGGATTTCTGGGTCCCTTGCATGTTCTCTTATTGTGCCCCTTTTCTTTGCACAAAACACAAGTTACGGTTTGAAGCTTCCTTGAGAGCTTCCCATTCTTGACTATATCAATCATTTCAGTTGCAGACCTCTTCCTTTTCTTGTTTGGCCTTCCAGGTTAAGGATGATGATTGTGTAGGACCGTAAATCAATCAACTTTATAACATAAACATGGAAGAAAGGTGGTGACTTGGATGATATAAGTGTGTGTTTTAGAGAGAGAAAGTAAGATGAAATATAAGAGAACTTTATTAGAGAGAACACACACATACACACACTCAAGCACACTTCTAAATGAGGTGGTTGGGTGCCTTTTATATTTCTTACATAAACCTCATGGACTTTCCATGGGCTTGGGCTTGGACTTGGATTGGGCTTTTTACATAAATAGCATCTTAATATGAATGGACTATCTTAACATAAATGTTAACCAATTACCTTAGCCCAATCCATGAGCCCGATAACTATTTCTAATACACGATACACCATATTACAAATATTAGAACGACCATCACTTTTCTATAAACCTTAAATGCTAACAATCTTTCCCTAAGGGATGGTTGTTCGAATGAAGCTCCATGTGAATTAGTCTTCTTTGTTCTTTGTTGTCGACCTATGTGTGTCGTTGTAGAATAGTCTTTACTCTTCGTTCCTTCATGCTTTGTGATCGTTGATGAATGACTTTTCTTCGTTCTTTGTTCTTTGTTGTGGTAGATTTATCTGCCTTACGTCACGTCATTGTCTTTGATGGATAAACGCCTTTCCAGCATGCTCATACGTCTTTAGTCATTGTCATACATACATTTGTTGTTCACGTTCTTCCACTTTGATCTTTGTCACTTTACTTTGTAGATTCTTCTTTTTGGCGTAGAATCTTTCTTTGACCGTTGCTATATTTGATCTTTGTGAGAACTTTCCTTTGACTTTGAGATGTATGTATGAGCATGTGCAAATTAGTGTAGTGGTGGTGATAATGATGAGGTGATGGTAGATGCATGAAAATTGTTAGTGATAATCAACCGGTACTTACAGGTTCGGAATTAGAGATCGTCAACAGCATAGTGTGAAGACTCCTTCTAACCCTTACCAAGGTCGTTCCTAATCGGATACCCCCGAAAGGGCTTACACAGACATACCGAGTACACCCACGATTAGGTGAGTCGCTGGAGATCACCCCACGACTGTAGACCGTTTGAAACCACCGCAAACACTAAGCGTAACCCATAAAGAATTACCGAAGTGACCTGCTGTCAGGGCTGTTTGATGTTGACCCTGGCAGGAATTTTCGTTCAATCATTGAGAAATACATAAGTAAATCCTCTCATAAACATTGTCGGCAGATTGCTAAGATCTGCGTAGGACTCGATAGTTTACAACTGGTGTCCATTGATGTAGAATCACCAGTGTAGAAATATTAAGTGTTCCTAAGAGATCTTTTGATGAATCTCGGGGCTCTAGACTCAATAAGTGCACAATTGGTTTCCTATGCGGAGGCATGGAGCAGAGAGCCTCCTTTTCAATATCAACCATCTCTAAAAGATAGGTCGATAGATTACTAGGGTTCTCCGTGAGAATGAAACAAGTACCTTTTGAGAGATACCCGAGTGGCTAGAAGGTTTATGTGCAGTGCGTCACTGGGTCCATGACGTCTTGTCTTCAATACCGGTGTCACCTTAGAAACATCCAGTAGCATATGAGTTGAACCCGGTGTCTGCCCTAAGGTTGAACATATGGAGGGCTATTTCTTTTCACCCTTTTTATCACTTTTCTTTTTAATTCTTTAACCCCTTCTTTCCCTTTCATTCTTTTACTCCTTTTTTCAAATCATACCTAAGGACTTCTAATTCTAATCTATTGGAATTGTCCTTGGGTAGATCCCTCCGGCTCTGGCGGATCATAGGACGGTTTTCCTAACCTTAGTCACATTATATCACCATGACTATCCTATTGTTGCCATAAACCATTTGTTTGAAAATCTCTCAAAGTGTTTATGATTATAAAACACATTTTGCTAACACATTGAGAGTTTTGCAATTTTGAAATACTCCCCCTTCACATGTGCTCATAAGTTTTTATGATAAATTTGCACATGTTGGGTAGAGTTCGCACTTTTCGAATTGATCGACTTTCAGTGTACCTGACCGATTCAAGACACGCTTACATCACTAGTTAGACTAGCTTGAAATTATTACCCGGCCTGGTCAAGTTCACAGAAAGTTTCTCGAATTGGTACATTTCTACTTGGACAAATCCTTTTCGAGACACGTTTACATCGCTTGTTAAAGAGATACATTATCAGCTTTTAGGTGACAACTAGCTCTAATAACTAACTTGAAGTTATTACCCGTCGAGGAAAAGTCTTTTCGATTACTAACATTCTTTTTTTTCGTCAATTCTTGGGTCAATTCTGAGTCTGGCTCTTTCGAGATTCTACCACAATCTTTAAACATTTTTGATCACATTTTAATCACGTCTTCTCCCCCTCAAAAATAGCATATCGTGATATTTTTTGATAAACTGATTATTTGAAAAAGCTTTTGGAGAGATAGACGGATTTGTTTTCGCATGAAATCGGAACATTTTATCTTTTTATGTTTATACTCCCCCTTAAAGAAAGCATATTGTTTAAACATATAGTTTAAAATCAATTTTAAGGGTTTAGAGGGAGTTTCTTTGAAATTTGAGTTATGTACTGAAATGTACACAAGTCATTTTGAAACGAGTTTTTGCTTGAAATCTTTTCGTTTGTTTATACTCGAACTTTTGAATAAGATTTCGATTATGAGCGTTCGAGTTCTGATCTGAAATAATCATAAGTCATCATTGAATTTCAGGTTTCGTACTGAAGTATACGAAAGCCATTGTGAAGAAATTTGAGAAACGACATGTTTTAGAAAACATTTAAATGAACTCCCACTCAAGCATATGTACATATCCGTGTCATTGTTGAATGACATTTCTAGAAGCGTACATAATATTGATTATACGAGAGACATGTCGTGAGAAGAATATTTTTCGATTTTTGTTTTTATATTGATTTTGACTTTTTGAAAATTTTCTATTTTTGTATTATGTTTTTTGTTGGTTTTTCAAATTTTGTATTTTGTTTTTGGTTTTATAAAAGAAATGGAAAATCAAAAATAGAAGATTTTAAAGAATGATTTTAAAGAATTTACAGAATTTGAACCCTTTGAAGAATTGGGTTCTGAGATAGTTAAAGCACCTGCAACCAAAGACGAAGAGTTTTCACAAATAACAGTGTTAGAAGTACATGAATCATCACTATGAGGGTGTAGACTATCAACGGTTGTAGTGGTTTCTACTTCCTTTTCTTGATGATTTACACTATTACTTGTCTTGGTGCAACTATCAAAAATCTTTCCTGTGGGAATCCATCTAAGACCAACTATTTTAAAAACTTTTCCCGTGGGAATCCACCTAAGGTATGATCTAGGCATAGTTTTCTTATCAGATGCAGCGGAAGTTTTGGAAAAACTACATCCTGTAGATATCCACCTATTAGGTTTCTTAGCCTTTTGCTTCTTATCAACGGGTTTGTTTCTATTTGGCGTCTTAGTGGAATGTGACTTGACACTTGATTTTCCTTTATTGAGAAATTGAGCAATACATGCATCATGATTAGTTGAAAAAACACATTTTTGACATGTAGGACAGACAAATTCAACATTTTTGGTTAAAACAACAACCTTAACTTTGTCACTACAGTCTTTTGGAAATTGTTTTTTGTTCGAAAAAGACTCAACATTTCTAGTGTTGTTTTCTACGTGCACATCATTTTCTTTTTCGCAACTACTCTTAGATGTAGGCCAATCCCTAGTTTGTTATTGATTGTTCCTAGGTAATGGTTTACTACTAATAGCAGTGCTTTGGAATCTTGTAGAATTCATCACACTAGGTTTTGTACCTAACATTCCGTCTTTTCGATGTTGTGCCTTTTATCCTAGCTTCTTCTATATGGTGATTTTGGGCCATGTCATTAGAACCAACAGATTCTTTAACAGTTTTTGTGGTCACATTCGGTGAACTATTCCTAGAATGGCAAGAAGTAAGCACATTTGAATTTTCAAAATCTTTTTGCTTGGGCAAAGGTTGTGGAGTGACTGGTTTTGTCAAATCCTTTTTCTCATCGACTTTTGGAGCAAACCGGGAAATTGACATTTTTGGTTTTTCAACCGTTTTTGAAGCATTTGGTTTCTTCGAAGTCGATGGTTTTGCAAACTTAGTATCCACACCCTTTCCTTTTTGACTTTCTAGCTGAGCCCTCAAAAGATCATTCTGCTCTTCATGTTCTTGAAGGCACGCTCATATGACAATTTGTCATACTTGCATTCTTCTTTTTTCCGATCAAGTTGTTTAAAATATGACACGTTTTCTTTTTCAAGTTTAATAAGAGCATTTTCATATTTTGAAACAATTGTGGAGGTCTCAGTTCGGAGTCGTTCATCATCTTCAACAGAATATGTTTGCAAAATAATGGACATAATATCGGTAGACAGAACTGCTTCGAAGAGAGAGTCGTTTAACTTTTCCAAAACATTTATCTTTTCAAAAGATTCATTTGCCTTCTTTATCAGGGATTTGTGATCCTTAACAAAGTCAGCTGTTTCTTTCAAAAACGCTTGTTCAAAATGAATTACTCTAGCATTAACAGCGTTGAGTTGTGGAGAAATGTCATTTTCAAGTATCCTTTTTACTTGTAAATGAACCGTGGAATTCCAATTAATCTCATTTAGTTCCGTTTTAGATTCTAAAGTCTTTTGAAGTTGTCAAATTCTGGTTTTTAGATCATCAAGATATCCTCTTGCAGCACTCGTGTTAAAAGTGTTGTTTGAAGACATATGTTCCATGTTTGAAATAGATTTGGAAACAACTACAGGTTTAGAAACATGTTTTGAAATTCCTTGGCTTTTGGAAAGGTTTTTGGAAATCTCATATGCTTGTTTTTGTGGAACAAAAGTGATTCTTGAAAGTTTGTTCAGTTTGTCGTAATCAATTGGTTTTAAATCAGGGTTCTTTTGTTTCATTTTAGTTATGCTCTCTTCGACCAGTTCCATCGTTTCCACATAATCACGAACAATAGGAGGATCATGTTTCTCATATATCACATTTCCATTGTATAAAACATTCTGTTCTCTCTGAGCTTTCTTGAGATTACAAGGAGTTTTGTTACCTATAGCCATTTTGTTTTTTGTGTGGTAAATCGGATCAGTTTGATTAGTAATCATGTGAATTGTTTGACTCGAATGACCCGTTTTAACCAACAAATTTTCTAGTTTTTCAATCATATGTTGTGACTCTATGATTTCATCCAAAAGTTTATCTTCTTTCTTTGCAAAGTCCTTTTTCAACTCATCCCGTTCTTTTTCAAGATTGGTATAAGCTGATTTTTGTTTTGAAAGTTGGTTAGTTAAATCAGAAATCTTTTGTTTTAAAGACTTAATGGTTTTCATCGAAGTGACTTCAAGAGTGTCAAATTTGCATTGCAGTTCCCTATCTTTAACAAGTATCTTCTTATAACCAATTTCAAATTCAGACTCGCGTTTTTTATCAATTTGAAAGCTTTTTTCTTTTTCCTTGTATCTCTCAAGCTCAGTGGTCAATTTCTCATTCGCGGCCTTAACATCGCGATTGACCTTTTTCACTTTCTCAATTTCAATACTACAATTATTCAATAATGATTCAAATAAAGCACGTGTTTCCTCATCATTCTCAGCATACTGTGAAACGGAGCCATCATTATGATTCATATTGGGAGTTGCCGAAGTAATATTGCTACAACTTGGTGTAACCAGGTATGTATCATAAGTGATTGCTTGAGTCTCAGAATGTTGTTCCTCATGAGGGGACATATCAAATATATCATTATTGTTGCAAGTATTGTTTAATGGTACCTCAGATACTGCATCGGTGTCATAAACTGGAGGTGTCTCAGAATCTGTATCATACTTAGCCTCCTGAAGATTTGACATGAATATGCAATTTGCGTCAATATCCTCTATATCTTCCATATCATCCATAAGAGCCATGTAATCATTTTCCTCAGCAGTCAACTGGAATCCTGCCTCTTCCTTTTGTGCCAGCATCAATGCTTTCTGCAGATACGCTGTATCCTTCTTTTTCGGCTTAGTAGGACAATTCCTTGCCATATGACCGACACCTTGACAGTTGAAACACTTTACCAAATTTCCTTGATTCCCATTCATATTTCCATAATTCCCACCAACTGGTGCTGCAACATTTCCAACCTGATGACCCACTGCCTGATTACCAACATTCTGACCCCTCTGATTTCCACCAAACTGACCCATCTGATTCCCTGCATACTGACCCATCTGATTCTGCATATTCTGATTACCCATGTGAAATCCAGTAGCATATCCTTGCTGATTCGCCATAACTCCAACCATTTGGCCTCCATTGCCCATATTGAAACTCGGCTGAGCAATCTGCTTGTTGCGAGTGTTCGATGAAATCCTCTGGTTGTTGTTTGTTGGTGTGGAATAGCGTCCTTGGAGTGCCTTTGTCAGAAGAGCAAATGCTTGAGTCATAGCAGCAATGGACTCATCATTGTTAGTGAATTCTGGTTCTTGGAACTGTGGATATTGTTGTTGTGGAATAACTTGTGGTTGTTGTGGGTAGAATTGTTGTTGTGGAATTACAACAGTCTGTTGTTGTGGAAGATATTGCTGTTGCATGTAGTTGTGATTGGAAGATGATGATGGTTGATGTTGTGTGTTCATTGGTAAAGGTGTTGGTGTATGAGCAATGAGTGCGAGAGGATCATGTTTTTTAGCAAGTAATTCAGCTCTTACTTCATTTGCCTCAGCCTGATTCTGCTTCAAGAAGTCATACAACTGATCATAGGTAACATCATGCAAATTCTTTGTTTGATAAACGATAGTGACGTATCTTCCCCATTCTGGTTGTAGCTCATTCAGAAAAATTGTGTTGTTCGCAATGTTTGTCTGAGTGAGATTATGCCTTGACAAATCATTCATGACCTTACAGAACCTGTGGTAATACGACTCTATTGATTCACCAGAAATTGAAGTAAACTTGCGTAGTTCCTTGAGCAATTGTGTTTCCATTTCCTGTTTTCCGATGTCTGTACCATACATTAACTTTTTGACTCTTTCCCAGACAGCATGAGCACTTCCTTCACTATCAACAGTAGCATAAGTCGTTTCAGGTAGACCAAGAACAACAAGATGAAACGCCTGATCATCAGCTGCAATTTGTTGTTTGTCTTCCTCAGTGTAGTCAGCCTCTGTCTGAAGNAAACTTGCGTAGTTCCTTGAGCAATTGTGTTTCCATTTCCTGTTTTCCGATGTCTGTACCATACATTAACTTTTTGACTCTTTCCCAGACAGCATGAGCACTTCCTTCACTATCAACAGTAGCATAAGTCGTTTCAGGTAGACCAAGAACAACAAGATGAAACGCCTGATCATCAGCTGCAATTTGTTGTTTGTCTTCCTCAGTGTAGTCAGCCTCTGTCTGAAGTCTGTAGAAAGGTTGTACTGGGGGGTTCTATTCTGATCACCAGGGTCTAGTATCTCACGTGGTTTGAAGGGTCCTTCCAAAATGGATTTAACAAGTAGTGTTCCATTTGGTTTGCTCTTAAGATAGCGCATCATACGACTAGCCCACTGTGAGTAACCACCCTTTGACAACATGGGAGGTCGGTTTTTCGCATTAGCTGCATGTATATCTTGTTGAGTTGCCATTGATGAAGGTATGTATGATAAAGTTGATTTTGGATCGTTTCAACGAAGTAGGAGTTGAGTTTGTTGTTGGTTAAGGTTAATGTAGGTTGTTATGGTGAAAAATTTGGTCTGAAAACTTAAACCCTCGTTCTCACGATCGTTTTGACAGGTATTTCGTCGAAAACGGAGTTACNGTCGGTTTTCCGCACCAGCTGCATGTATATCTTGTTGAGTTGCCATTGATGAAGGTATGTATGATAAAGTTGATTTTGGATCGTTTCAACGAAGTAGGAGTTGAGTTTGTTGTTGGTTAAGGTTAATGTAGGTTGTTATGGTGAAATTTTTGGTCTGAAAACTTAAACCCTCGTTCTCACGATCGTTTTGACAGGTATTTCGTCGAAAACGGAGTTACGGTTCAAAAGATATGGTCGTTTGAAGTTTTGCCGTAAAAAGTCAACTTTGGTCAAACTGCCACTTTGGATCTAAACGCTAGAGCTAAACGCTATGAGGTAAACGCTAGAACAGAGGTAAACACTATGAGGTAAACGCTACTGAGCTAAACGCTAGAACAGAGGTAAACGCTAGAATTCAGAGGTAAACGCTAGGAGGTAAACGCTACTGAGCTAAACGCTAGAACAGAGGTAAACGCTAGAATTCAGAGGTAAACGCTGAAAAAGAGTTAAACGCTATGAATAAGTCAAAACTGTCCTTCACTAAAATCCAAAACGCTGTCCTTTTTCTGAGCTAAATGCTAGATTTGAGAGCTAAACGCTATGAAGAAATCTTAACGAGGAGCTACACGCTAGAACCTTTTTTTCACCAAAATACACCTAAAAATCACTCGTTTTGATGTTTTTGATTGAAATCTTTTGTACAACTTCTTTAAAAACACTAAAACTTCAATAAAAACAACAACTTTAACAACAAAACACTTAAAAATCGATTCTTTTTAACTAAAAGTACACGTTTGTTAGTTAGAAACGAAACTTTTAAGAAATTTTTTGACAAGAAACGATTTTACATGCTCCTAAAACGTTGTTTGGCTATTGATACCACTTGTAGGACCGTAAATCAATCAACTTTATAACACAAATATGGAAGAAAGGTGGTGACTTGGATGATATAAGTATGTGTTTTAGAGAGAGAAAGTAAGATGAAATATGAGAGAACTTTATTAGAGAAACACACACATACACACACTCAAGCACACACACAAATGAGGTGTGTGGAGGCTTATATAGTTCCTAGCATAAGCCACATGGGCTTTGACATGGGCTTGTTCATGAAGTGGATTGGACTTGTTTACAACATAACTAAATGGACTAGCTTAACATAACTAATGGCATATTAGCTTAGCCCAATCCATGAGCCCGATAACTATTTCTAATACACGACACACCATATTAAAAATATTAGAACGACCATCACTTTTCTATAAACCTTAAATGCTAACAGATTGGGTGGAATGATTGTTGTTATAAGGTTACACTTAGGCCACATACTTGGCCCATTAGTAGGACGAATCTTGTGTGAGTAAACTTGTTTCCAAGTATCCAATCTATAACAGGGGTGCACCCATTCTTCTATTAAACCAGGGTTCATGTTGTTTGTTGCCATATCCAAATTGACTGCTATGGCATGTTTGCAGGGTATACCGGTTATTTCCCAATACCTCACACATATTATTCAATAAAGCATCTGACTTTGCCCTACCTGTAATAAAGTGAAAAACATATTTGTTCATATACTCTTTTACAAGATATTGGACCTAATTATTGTTGAATATAGTTTTACCTGAAAAGTGGGATCTAGACCAATGATGAGGAGGTATCTTGCATAACCACTCATATGCTTCCTTGTTGTAGTTCTTCAAATCATCCATTGCTTTATTGAACCATTGGACAGTGGTAAAACTATCACACTTCCACAACATATCTTTGTAAACTTGACCACTCCACTTTTGTTTCATGTTTTCATGCATGTGTTTCAGACAGAATCTAGATCCAGCTGATGGAAACAAATTGGCAATAGCTGGAATTATACCCTTTTACAATGCAAGTATATAAGTATACATATTACACAAACAAATATAATTGTTAAGTAATGGAAGTGAAATCACCTTCTGCCTGTCACTAATGAAAGTGAAATGTGAATCCCTTTGTAGGTCTAGATCTTCACCTAGTTGCTCCAAAAACCAAGTCCATGAGTCTTTATTCTCAGCTTCAGCAATACAATAGGCCAGAGGATATATGCAATTGTTGGGATCCAAGGAAACAGCAGTCAATAGCTGACTTGGGAATGGACCCTGCATGAAGGTACCATTAAATCCCAATAAGTCCATCTTCCCTACTTTAAACCCCTCTTTCAAAGCTCCAATGCAGATGTAAATCCTTTGAAACACCCTATGAGTATCTTCTGGATCATCTGGATGTTCACACTTTATCTTAACATTTATGTTGGGGTTATTTGCCTTCAATTATAGAACATAATCCCTCAGATTTGCATATTGCTTAGTGTGGTCACCTCTGATTTGATCCACAGCTTTTGACTTAGCCCTAAATTCTTTCATCCTGGAAATTTCCAATTTATACTTCCTTCGACTTTGATCTTGTACTGCTTTAATTGGAATCCCTGGATTGGATGTAATCTGTCTTACTAACTCTTTGGCTAGGAAATCTGATGTGCAGGCTTTCACTTTCCTTGTTTGTAGACACTTGTGTTGAGCTTTGTATGTTCTAACTGACCAGGTATCATCTTCATCTTTTGCTATTGCCTATTTGTAAACACCAAGGACATTTATTTGGATCTGCTTTATTATTCTTGTTAGGTTGCCCACCATTAATTATTCTTGACTTGGTCAACTCAACTGATTTCTTCTTAGCTGGAGAAGCATTAACAATGCTAGTCCTTGTCCACTTAACAACATCTTTACTTGGCCCATCTTTACTTGGCCCATCTTTTGAAGGCCCAACTTGTTCACTTGAGCCAAGTGTTGGAATAGTACCTGAACATTCAGCTCTAATCCTGACGTTGTCATTCTTTTTCAAAAAAATTCCCTCCTTGTTTCTATGGAGTGCAGTTTAATCATATCTTTTGCCTCTTTAGCTATCCCAAATGTTTTACCAACATAAAAGTATGTTGATACATTGGAATCATCTGCTATCTTTTGTTGTTGTTTTCTTAACACCTTCAACTTTCTCTTCCTACTCTTCTCCATATCATCATCTCCTTCTGATCAACTCTCAAAATCATCATTATCCAAAGGCTCTATATCAACATCAACATGTTCATCATTTATCAGTTTGCTCTTCAAATTCCCACTTCCCATGAACTCTACACTAGGATCTACATTGGCATGAAAATCCTCCATATCAACTTCTACATCATGTATTTCATTTACCTCATCAGCTATGTAATCACTATCTTCCTCATCTTCACTATCTTCACTCCTACTATGTTCCTCCTCATCCTCTTCACTATCTTCACTCCCACTATGTTCCTGCTCTTCTTCATCATCTACTATTGGTTTTTTACCCTTATCAACTATCTCAGCATCATCTAAACCCATTGTTTGCTCAACATCATTTACCTTATCGACTATCTCAGCATCATCTAAACCTAAGAAAGGGTCAAAGTCTTCATTGTCCAAAGTAGAGTAAAAGTCATTTATAAACTCACTTGGCACATTATTTTTACCCATTTCATTTGCTGTGCTACTTTCACCAACAACATTTACACTACTTTCACCCACTACCTTGTCATACCATTCTAACATCAATTGCTTAGCAACTTTGCTTTTAGGAACTAGTGCATCATCTTCAAGTTCAATAATAGTACAAGTTTTACCAGATGAAGACTTATAAGCAGAAATATTAGCAGAAATTTAATAGGGTGAGAGATGACATGGATCGGTGGGATGACCACCAAACTCAATTGCTTTCGCAGTTTAGAAATGGTTCTTCCATCATTGGAAGGTTGCAGGTTCTTCACATCATTCTTTCAATGACTAAAACTCTGTAAGTTTGGTGAACAATTGCTCTAGTTAATTAGATATGTTAGGAAAAGAAGGGTCTCGACTCATGATGCATTTTTGCCTTTTAGCAATATACAAGTAGAGGTGGCAAACTGGCAATATCAACCCATTTACCTATAAAAATGGGACGATTTGACCCATTAGTGATAAAACATAAGCCAAATCGACCTAAATGAGTTTAGCTAAAAAATTTAACTAAAAGAAAACATGTCAATTGGGTTGAAAGGGGTGAAAGTCATCTGCATTGTTTTTTACATTTTGAAACAAGTGTACCTTACTAATCCTCATGTTGACAGGCAAGACCTAAATAGTGTCGTTCTCTCTCTTGCAAAATCTTAGCGTGATGCTAAGCAACAATTGAAAGGAGGTTCTGTTAAGATCTCAGTGAAACAATTAAATAACTGGATTGGCATTAAACCAAGTCTTGCGGGTTGCTTAGAAGGGCTTCGGCTTCTTCACGAGATGTATCCATCAGAGTATGAATGCACCCCTTTTCTCTACAAATTTGACTGTAAAGCTTACCATGTTACACTCTGATTGGCCATATTGTTCTGCCCTAATTTTTGTACACTAATGGTTTAGGTACCTGCTTATAACATTGATTATTTCTGCACTTAATGGCCTTGCCTTTAAACCGAGGTATGTTCTAGAAGTTCTGCCTTATATCTTTGTTTTACTAGGACATGTTAACACTTACAGATTTATACAATATGATTCGTGAGGTGGCAAGATGGGTGGTTGGGTAACGGGTCAAAAACGGATAAATTTGATACTAGTCAAAACAGGTCAATCACATTGACCCGTTAGAGATAAAACATACCTGCATCGACCCGTGCGTAACAACATAAGAAACTGAGTTAAAATCTACACCTTTATCATCTTCGTTGTGCTCTTGGCACTTCACCAATACTATGGTTAATAATACACAATTCAGATAAGGGGGATTCATTTTATTAGGATATTTTTATTTATTATTTTACTAATGTTTCTAGTATTGAAACATCTTCGTTAAGTCAAGATCTAATAGTTTTGAAATGGTCTGACGTTTCATTCTTGTATTTCATTTTCCTGAACTAGTGACCAATGTTCATCAATTCATGTTTATGTTAATGGTAAATGGTAATGCACAGCGATTTACATGCTTTCGAGCAGCTGTTGGTAGATCAACCGAATATTCCCAAAGAAGAATGTAAAAGTAAAGTTTTTGAAATATTAATATTGTGTTGACATGAGATTAAATACGACCCAGATGGACCCATTATTAAGTGAATGTGTCAAAATTGTCACATCTATGTGAACCTGGCATCTAGATTTTGTGTTTGGTGTTTGTGCAGTGCAATCTATATATGACATCATATTTGCTGAAGATATCTGTTAATGATGCAAAGGGATATGCAGAATGTGACTACTATGATGAACACTTAGCATTGTGTGCTTGGCTAGTTGTTTTTTGTCATTTTGACCCATAGATGGGGCATTCCTCTGTCGCCCCTCACATCATATCTTGTTCTAGTGGTGATTCTTCAATCATTGTTGGTCATGGGGCTAGATAGTTAATAGTTTAGTTATTAGTATGATATTTGTTTTCAACTCGGAAATTTGGTAGTGCAACCTCTACATTGTTGGCCTAACGGCTCTGATTCGATTGTGGTCCTAAATGATGCAAAGTTAATGTCCTTTTCTAGGGGCGTATTAACATTTTTGAAGGTAGGTTCAACTAGTCTATCTTAAACATTATATTGACATCACAACATTTTATGACCAAACATTTCCTTGTTTGATAGGCTTATAGTATTAAACCTTTTTAAGAAAGCATGGTTTCTTACCTTGACTCACCGCCACACAGACTCAAATCGTGTAAAATCTTCCCTTTTCCAGAAGGTTGGCGTGACCACGCTTTAGCCTACCTCCTCACTTCTAAACCTCACATAATACTAAAAGATTATATCTCACTTCTAAATCTTACATAAGACGATCCTGAACAATTCATTTGTGATTTACACTAGACCATAGTACAAATCATTCTCTTTGAAATTAGTGTTTTCATTTTCTAACAACCACAATAGACCATAACACTATATGATTTATCTATTACACATAGCAAATTGTATAAATCACTCAATTTTTTTATAAAGTTATTATTTTCAAATAAAAATGCAAATTCAACTTTAATATTTAACCGCTCAAATTCAAATTAGATGCACAGTTGCACACACTTAATTTTATTCTTAACTCGAGAACACACAAAAAGACAATAACTTTTGATCCCCTCATTTAAAACTCAGAGAACACCTATGTGACGCCTCAAAAGCCAAAAACAATGGATTACTCGGGTATTATTTCAGTATAACTTAAAACCATAATGAAAGGATACTAGTACGACACGACTTCAAGAAACTTCTACTAACGTGGAACAAGTAGTTACAACAACATTTAAAAGTCGAGTCAACACTTGGGCTCGCGTTCTTCAGTGGTGGGGGCTCCCAAATACTGGAATTTCGAGCATCTTTGAGGTTATCAACCTTTCAAGACGAGTCAACATATCTACTCCTAATTTCCATTTCTTTGATACTGTGGTTAGAAGTACCTAGAACAACCATTTGGGTCTTATGGAGGTTTAGAAACAGCATCTCTTTCGACTTCAAACGGCCCAACGAAGACCTTATTCTCAACAACATCAAGCTTTATTCTTATACTTGGGTTTCTAGTAGGCTAAATAAATTGTCTTTGAATTGGATAGAGTGGTGTTGTAATCCTTGTAATGCCATTTCCCCTACTTTGTAATCTTCTTTTCTAGCTTTTGGCTAGGTTTGTTAATACATATTGCCGTTCAAAAAAAAAAACACTGCTATAAAAATTGCAAAAACCGTCTTTGTAGTATGGCCAAATTGCAGGTGCAGTCTTTACTTTTTCGAAAGTAAGGCCCAATAAGCCGGGAACGTTAGTTTATAACCCAAAAACAAAGTTAAACGCCCAAAAGTCCTTGTATAATCAAAAGCGATCGTAATAATATATCTTTCCGGTGATTAAAATCGTGGGTTCTTCTTTTTATAGGTAATAGAGGTAATTAAATACTTATTTTGTTACTGGTTAATTAATAAATAGTTATGCAACTTTTTATTTTCTACTTTAAACAACTTGCTAAAAGGGTTGTTTGTTTAAGCTTTATTTGAAGGGCTTATTAGCTTATATAGTTAAAATAAGGTTAAGCAAGTGTTTGGTTAAGCTAATATCGGGTTTATACGAGGGGGATTGATAAGCATAAAATTTGTGGCTTATTTGACGTGGGTGAGTTTATGCAACTGGTGTTATAGGAAAAAACTTTTTATGATCTCATATAGTAATTACGATTTTAGATGTTCATGTGTCTTTTTTACTTCCGCAACTATAATAAGCCAACTGAAACCTTAATATGTTTAACAAAAGTGACTGTTGTTGCTGGAACCGTAAAGTAAGCTTTAGATGGAGATGGACCGATACATGAAGTTATTCGATGATAGATAAGTTTGATTAGTTGTCCCATGCTTGACGATAGGCTTTAGCTAGGTTGGTTAGGGTTTTGTTATTGTTTTGATATGTACTCTATAAAATATTTGATGGTCAATAAAGTTTAGAGCACGATGTTTCATTATTTGACATTCAAGATTATTTTAACATATTATGGAAGATCTTTTCTAAAAAGCTCTTATAAGCTATGTCTGCAGAACAAAGTTAATATTTTAGATATCTTATATTGTTCTGTCACTTTAGACCTTTAGTTATTTGGTATCCTATGTAAAAACGTATGAAAAATGTGTTCATAATCTGTACTAAGTTTTAACATTTAATGAATTGCAGAATCGGATATCTCCAAAAAATGGCTGCGAGAAGTTGTTCATCCGTACATACTGTCTTGTCCAATGAGGACCTGCTGATCGAAATCTTACTGAGGTTACCAGCAATCTCACTTCATTTATTTAAATCCGTATCCAAACACTGGTTCTCTCTTATAACATCTATTTTTGCTCTTCCTCATACTCGTCAAATCCACAACATTGATGCTCCTTCTGGTTTCTTTGTCATGCATCCTTCCAAATACACTAAATACTATTTTGTGCGGCTGTATAAAAGAATTCCACACTACAACAATCAGGAGGACGGGCGAGGAGGCTTTTGGCCAGTTGCCCGCATACCTCGGTTTAAAACCGCCTTCAAATGTGGCTCTAATAGTAATGTTCGAATTGTACATTCGTGCAATGGTTTGCTTTTGTGTAAAAGTTCATGTTCCGATGAGTATTACATATACAATCCATCTAGTAACAGGTTTAAGATACTTCCGCCACGAGATAGTTGGGATCTTGAAAAAAATTATAATCTTATTATCTGTTGTACAAAACTGGCTTTTGATCCTACCAAATCACCTCACTACAAAGTCGTTTTTGCTCAAAGCTATTCTGATGGAGGTTCATTTGTTCAAATACAAACTTACTCTTCAGAAACGGGCATTTGGAACATTCATCGTGATACATATCCACTTGACTGTTTTACAGATTTTCGCGAAGGGATATACTGGAATGACGGCATTCATTGGATGCATTATTTACGTAATGGTTCACATTACAAGTTAGATATTGTGAACGAGATTCCGGTTTTAACAAACGTTCAACTCCCTGTTGTAACATGTGGTGATGAGAAGGTGGTTTGGGATCACAAATTGTTTGAGTCTCGTGGTTGTTTACTGCTTCTTTGTAGGGGTGATAATGATTATAGACAGTTGAATATTTACGAGATGAGGAAGGGGTATTCCGAATGGTCGTTGAAGTACTTTGTTGATCTTGATGACATTAGAATTCCGATTCCAAAAGAATGGATTCGTTACCATGTTTGGTTTGTTATTTTGGGAGACAGAGAAGAGGATAATTGTATGGTATTTGAAAAAAATGTAATGATTGTTCAATACAAGATCGTCTCAAAAACTACACGCGAGCTCTTAAAATTGAAATCATATTTACATTTTCCAGTTGATAGCTTCCTGTTCACTGCATCTCTTGCTGGTGTGTGATTATGCTTTCTATTTCAGGTATGATATATATCCATATCTTATATTGTTCGGTCACAACTTGCCTAGTTAGACTACTGAGATTAGCATTGCCTTTTCACAATGTGCGTTATATAGTGAGTCAACTTACAAATTAATGTTACCAAGCTTACTGAATAAAATGCAGTTCAGGTGCTGAAGATGAAGGTACATGCAATAGAGGAAAAGAGTAATGGCATATGTGGAATTTTGGTTTTATCTACATTTAGCTAGTTGTTGGTTTTATTTTTAGTGCGCTTAAATTTGACTTGCAGTTGCGAATAACTTTGAGTTGGTTAATTTATATAGGTGTTTCCAACTTGTAACCTTGCAATTATAAATTCCTAATACTCTGTTACCGAGTATAAAACCGAAAGAAGAGAAATGAAGAGACGAAACATGAGAGAAAAGAAGAGGAGAGACAAAAAAAAATGATTTTTAAAACCTCCTTCTCTCCAAATCATCTCAATTTGGGAAGAAGATTAGGAGAGAAGTTTTCGTATAATTTCCTCTCCCCTTCCCTTCTCTTCTCTTCTCTTCTCTCCAAAAAAAACTCGAGAACGTGATTTTTTTTCAGTTTTCTCTCCACTTCTCTTCTCTTCTATCCAAATAAGAACTCGGGAAAAGTTCCTTTACTTTGTAAGTTTAGGCGATCTTTTTACTCATTAATTAGTAGAGAGGCAAAATGGCCAGGTTGGGTTGGGTTGAATTATGCCATTTCATGTCCAAAGTTATTTTTATTTATTTTATTTTTATTTTTTGATTGGTGTTTGTGCTGTTCATTCTATATATGACATCACATTTGCTGAAAGTGAAGACATCTATTAATGGCGCAAGGTGTTGTAAGGATTGTGACTTCCTTGTTCTGGTGGCAATTGTTCAATCATTGGTGGTAATGGGGTTAAGCAGTTGAGTAGTGAGTTATTCGTATACGTTTTTCAAATAAGATTTTTGGAATGAGAACTCTAACATACATAAGTGGTAGACGATTTGTGGTTGGGTAGAAAAGTTCTCCAATTTGACGTCGATTATGAATGAAGAGTGTTATTTAACAAGCGTGATGGTATTTCTTGGTTCTCACCACTCGTTGTGGCATCTAAAAACAAGAGCGATTTTACGTATATTAGTTAGATAACAAGTGAATCAACTAACCACAAATTTTTGAATGAGATTAAACGTACACTTATAAGTTAACCACCATGTGATCCTTTTAATGACAAACTTAATCGGTTACTAATGTACACATCTGTATAAACAAAATCTGAGTGACTAAGAGAGATGTTATATATGCTTAAAAGAGACAGTTGTAAAAACTTGAACAAATTAAGATTTTTGAAATAAAATTTTCCACATGTTAGCAAAATCTTTTTGTTAGATATAGATTATTAGCTTATTAACTTGTATAGTAAATATATAAGGCTATTATAGTGTACTAGTTTTAGATCCCGCGCCCGCGCGGGGCTTTGGGTTTAGTTTTTGTTAGATTAGTTTTGTTTTGAAAAATATATAACTTCATTTTAATATTATTATTATAAGATAATAGTATAACAAATCATACTATTATTAATATAGTATTAGATCCCCGTGCACGCACGGGGCTTTTGGTTTAATTTTTGTTAGATTAGTTTTGTATTAATAAAAATATAGTTTTAGATCCTCGTGCACGCACGGAGCTTTGAGTTTAATTTTTGTTAGAATCAATTTTATTGATGCAGACTCCATGTTTGTGATATAAGCTATAATTATTAGCAAAATTAGCTAGAAAATAAAATTGAACTGTCATGAATTGAAAGAATGGTTAATAGATATATATATTTGGGTTTGATTTTTGTTAGATTAAGTTTCGGCTTAAATTTTGATGGATAAATAGTTGTTGAAAGTAAAACTAGTATACTAATATTGTTTAATGGGTATTTTTGAGAATATTGAGTTGACACAAATAATTTCAATTATTTGCACGCTCATGGTTTTGGGATTAATATTTGTTAGATTCGTCTTTAAACTATATTCCTACACTTGTAAAGTTGTTGAAGTATAAATTTCTTTAATATATACTTAAATTTAAGCAAAAAAAGTGTAAAGTTACTACTGGAGTTTAAATTTCTTTAATGTATACTATTATTTAAGCAACAAAAAAAGATGTTCGTAGATTACAAATTTCTTTAATGTATACTAAAATTTAAGCAACAAAATAAGAAGACGTTCGAATGCTCGTGATAAAGATTAGACTTGCTTATGACTTTATGAGTCTTGCTTGATATGTCTTTCTGACGGGTATTGCTAAATGTATTTTGCCTTATTGATAGGTTTTGCTACACATGAAATAAAAAAGGCAATGGGGGTCAAGCTTAAACATATCATAAAAGGATATCATGCATTAATGTAACGTTCGATTAATTTTTTTTAGAAAGGCAAAAATACAGTAAAACCTCTATAAATTAATACTCGATAAATTAATAACCTCGATAAAATTAATAATTTGTCCGGTCCCAACTTGGGACCAGTACAAATTTGGACCCCAATCGATAAAATAATAAGATAATAATTTTTTTGAAACCACAGTGTATATATATAGTCCCAACGAAAATATAAATTAATAATTATCAAAAATTTCATATATGTTTATATATGCGTGTGTGTGAGAGATACACTTCAAAATCCTAAGATTGTTTAGTAAAAAACAAATTCATTGTCACTTGTTATTTTTTGTTGAACTTCAAATCTATATTGAGTTTATCTCAAAATCTCCTTATTACACTAGAGTGTTTGTGTGTTTTCTTCTCGTATTGCAACAAAAAGTGTTAATTTTATTTTCATAAAGTGTGAATATGAATTCATAAAATTTTAATTGGAACTTGTTTTTCAAATTTATTTTTTATCTTTAACGATTATACATTGTATCTAGTATATTACACTTGAAAGTTTAAAGGTGATATGCAAAACCTTTTTAAATTAATAAATTATTAATTTATCGATATAATAATATCTCGCTAAATTAATAAAATATCTTGGTCCCAACACTATTAATTTATAGAGGTTTTACTGTATTGTATTATTAGGACCAAACAAGGAACAAAAACACAAGAAAAGGCATCCCCTCTTCAACAAGCCAGTTAAAGAAAAAGGGACCCAAGAAAATAGAAGTGTTCAATATATTGCACACATAAGAGATTCGTTGGGAGTTAGACAATCCATGAAAAGTGTTCACACTTCTCACACCTTTTTTTGTCATTACAGAAAGAAATTGCCATTTCAGCCATGTATAACTGTTTGAACACATCATCTAATCCTTTGAGCTATCATCTCCTTCATGTTCATAGATTAACACATGTTGGTATGCACTCTGGACCAGCCACTCGTTCACAGCAGTTGTTGGATGAAACTGATCCCACTACAGATGATTCGAAGCATTTCCACAAGCCATTCCTGGTGATAGACATATAATCCAACCGTTATATCTTCCTAAACCACGGCATGCTGAATTCGTAACATTAAATCCTGCAAAAATTAGTGAAACCTTCACAAAAAAATCCAGGACGTGTGTTTTCACAAGTGGTAAAATGGTAAATCTGTAACGGGTCAAAACAACCAACACCTTAAGTGATCAATGAACGCTTGACTCTAACGACGTCCTTCA
>LBNU01017212.1:59513-83319 GCA_014162995.1 Artemisia annua | reverse complement strand
ATCAGCTTAAGGTAATGAATAAACAAGTGCTTAATAACCATTCATGATCAAAGGGTATTTAATTAATTATTTAGCAAAGTTTATTTAATAATATAGAGCGTATATATAATTTTTGAAAAAACCAACTTTGTAATAAAAGAAAATGTTTTAAATCATACTAAATATACTGAATTCAAATTTTTAACGCAAAATCAGTTAGTTTTTCACCAATAACTTTCCCCCACTAAAAAACAGAAAATCTGGCCGTTACAGCTGGGCCCGCCCCCCTTAAATTATAAGGGGCGGCCCCCTTAATTTTAAGGCGGCCATCGAATTAAGGGGGGCCGGCCACGCTCCCCTCCTGTCAGAAATCTGTCAGAAATTTTTTCCCATAAATAATCACCTCAAACCTGATATTTCTTCTCAACCTCTTGCACGAAATTTTCAGATCTAAAATCTCTCTAGAACATCTTCTAAACCCTTTGATCATTTGACTTATTAATCCTTGTTTCAAGTGATTCAATCCCCTCCTCATCCATCCCTCATCCACAAGTGGCAGAGAAGAATACATCTTCAACCTCAGTTTAAGTATATTGTCATTTTGTGGAAACAGAAGGGGGGTTGAATAGTTACCGGTTTTTTTTTTTTTTTTTAGGTTGATTATCCTTTTTAAAACTTTCGTATAATCAAAGTATAATCTATGATATACTTTTATTACTATTGACGATATACAGGCAAAAGATACATCAAAGATGTAAAACCAAAAGATAATACGTAGCATGCAAGAAATAAGGAAAGAAACGATCAAACCATGACATGAGTATGTTAATCGTGGTTCCGGCTACAAGGAACTCTATTTTCCTTGCCTACGTCCACCCCCCGAGTATCACAACTCGAGAGTTTCTTTCACTATTCAAACAAACTCGCTTTCACCGGTGGAGAAACCTTTACAACGTCGCTTAAGCACTTTTACCGACACTGAAGGCTAGATGTCGAGTTCTTTTACAAGGGTAGCAACCACTCCCAATCGTCGCTTATACTTTTAAGCCGACAACTAAGCTAGATTCGAGTTCTTAACGCAAGGGTAGCAACCCCTCCATCGTCGCTTATACTTTTACCGAGGCACTAAGCTAGATGCCTTCGAGTCTCTTTTACCAAGGGTACGAACCACTCCCTAACACACAACTATGTATTTGAGCTAAAATAACAAACCGATCACCATTTTACACATAAAGACCAACTAACGTATAAATAACCGACAGTCTATAACAGCAACAAAGTAAACAAGTCTTGGAACGTTTGAGTTGAATACCTTGTAACTTCCCGATGATTTGTGAACTCCTTGCTAGCATAGAGAGAATCACACAAGTCAAATGGTTACTGAGTTAGATGAGAGGAATATACATTAATATGGCTAGAAGTGATGAGGGATTTCTTGCAAGCTTGGTTGGTAATTGTATAAACAACCAAAGTGTCAGTTCTGGCGGAAAACGGGCGGCAACCGCTCAACAAGGGTTCGCCCCGTGTATCCCGCAGGGTTCGCGGCCAGGACTGACATGTCCAAACTTGCACACAAAGTAAATCCCTCCCCAGACAAACAAGGTCACATCAATATAAATCATGCATTGACTGCAATGAAGGATAGCTTCCAAGGTTGTGTAAGAACAAAGAAGTCAAACACACAAACTTACTATAAGTGGCAACATTGATGAGATGTGAGCACCTTTCTTATTAAGGGAAGTAAATACTAGTTATGACACACAACAATGTCACCATCAACTTATGCATTAACTCCATGGGAATACTTCCAAAAGTGTGTAAGAAACCATAGATGGTCAAACACATAACTTTCTATTAATGTGATGTGGACACTTTCTTTTAACGAACAAAAACTATGTTTATGTTAAAAGAAGTATTAAGTCTAGTTTGTACAAGAACTTAAAACTAAAGTGATGATGAATTACTTATAATGCTAAAGTTTGTACTTTGTCATTAACAAACTTAGCAAAGATCGTAAAATATAAATAACGTTTTTAGGCGATATTTTGTATTAACATCTCCCCCCTTTTTGTTGATGACAAAAATGTAAACTTTATTTATATAGTGAGTCACTACGTTTAGTGCTAGTCTTTATAAAGTTTAAAAACTGTTTTACTAAAATAATAAAAAGAAGTGAAAAAGTTTAAAAAATGAAAACAAGTTAAACTTCTCCCCTTTTTTGTCGAAAGCAAAAAGAAGAGTAGCGTAGGCGGAAACTTTATTCACGTGCTCCCCCTTGGACAAAACTCCCTAATAAGGAGTGCCAAGGCCTAGGAGACCATGGATTTTTGAACGGCTACAAGAAAAAAAAAGTTAGTTGGCAATCACATGGCTTCCCCTTGATCATTACTCCCCTAACTCCGGAGTATCAAGGAAAAAGGCATGGATTAATGAACCTACAAAAGAAGAGGTTAGTGGCCCACAAGCAAAACAAGTATAGGAACATGTTGTGAAGCGTAATGATGCAACTCTCATAACTCCCCCTCTGAATGTTTACTCCCTAACTCGGAGTATCAAAGAATGAAAGTGCATGAGTTATTTTCCTACAAAAGAAAGGGTTAGATGTAGGATATATCAAGATATAGCATTTAGCCCCCAAACAAGGTATATGTGGCAAACACAATACTTCAACTGGTCAAGCCAAACAAAGGCAAGTGATTAAGTTGGATAAAATGATATAAACTAGCTTAATACTTGTTTACGTAGTAATCTTACGTTTAATGATTTTAGATTTTGTGATCATCAAAATGTAGAGATATCGAAAAATATAAATAACGTTTTTATGCATTATTTATGTCAACACACCTTAACTTTTTTTAGTCGTCTGGAGTCCAAATAGTGAAACTTGGTGTCGCCTGGAGTCCAAATAGTGAAAAAAGTTTTTGTGGACTTAAATTTGGTGCTTTGTTTTGTCATTAGTGAAGGGCATTATGGTCATTTCATATATTTTCTAAGTGTTTGATTTCACATATTTGGGTTTGATGTTTAGTTTTTGCATGGGTGTATTCCTTGCTGCTGAATGTAATGTTACTCCATTGTGATGATGTTGAAAGTAGGCTTCTAGCTGGTAAAACTATGTTGTTGATGTTCGAGGCTTTCATGGAAGTGATATCTAAAAATGTTGTTGCGATTATATTTGACGTCTGGTCATGTGTTGATGTGGACCGTAGTTGCCTTTCTGTTTCAACTAGTAACTTCAATATGTAGCACAATCTTGCCGACTGAGTTTTGCCTGCGCACCACCGCCATTCACATACCATGAACAATATTAATAATACAATTTATGTGGGTGAAATTAAAAGCAGACTACATGTCCATGTAATTTCAAGACAAGACTCGTCCAACTTACTGAGGAGCGTCCTGTTGGCTGAAGATGATGATGATGATGGATCCCCTGAGAGAAGGTTTGTGACAAGATTTACTAGTTGAGATACAAAAGATGATGGCTCAATACATTCACTAAGCTTCTTAACATATCTGATTGTGTTAATGGCGTCTCCTGAAACTGCTGCTGCAAGCAAGTCTAGTACTTTGGTATGTGGAATAAGACCTATACTACCTGTAAACACATTAACACCAAATGATACATTAATCAGTTGTTCATAGGTAAAATAATAAGATATTTTTAGCTAANTGATGTTTAGTTTTTGCATGGGTGTATTCCTTGCTGCTGAATGTAATGTTACTCCATTGTGATGATGTTGAAAGTAGGCTTCTAGCTGGTAAAACTATGTTGTTGATGTTCGAGGCTTTCATGGAAGTGATATCTAAAAATGTTGTTGCGATTATATTTGACGTCTGGTCATGTGTTGATGTGGACCGTAGTTGCCTTTCTGTTTCAACTAGTAACTTCAATATGTAGCACAATCTTGCCGACTGAGTTTTGCCTGCGCACCACCGCCATTCACATACCATGAACAATATTAATAATACAATTTATGTGGGTGAAATTAAAAGCAGACTACATGTCCATGTAATTTCAAGACAAGACTCGTCCAACTTACTGAGGAGCGTCCTGTTGGCTGAAGATGATGATGATGATGGATCCCCTGAGAGAAGGTTTGTGACAAGATTTACTAGTTGAGATACAAAAGATGATGGCTCAATACATTCACTAAGCTTCTTAACATATCTGATTGTGTTAATGGCGTCTCCTGAAACTGCTGCTGCAAGCAAGTCTAGTACTTTGGTATGTGGAATAAGACCTATACTACCTGTAAACACATTAACACCAAATGATACATTAATCAGTTGTTCATAGGTAAAATAATAAGATATTTTTAGCTAAAGGATCTATATATATATATATATATATATATATATATATATATATATATATATATATATATATATATATATATATATATATATATATATATATATATATATATTTACTAGCTGTTGGGCCATTGAAGTATTGATGGCTGGCCCTGATAAGGTCAACTAATCTAATATATTTTCAGCATCTCTTAATGATCCATCTGATTTGGCAACAATCAGTTTTAATGCTTCTTCTTCGATCACCATACTTTGACTGACAATAATTCTTGATAGCTTTGTGGTGACATCCTCGTCGTTTAGCTTGGTGAAATAGTATTTTTGGCTTCTTGATGTGATATTACAAGCGATGGAATAGTTCACATCTACTATATGACTTATAAGTATAAATACAAGGTTTGAACCATAAGGCCCCTCCAATAGACTCATAAGCTCATCCCATGCCTCCAAAGTTAACAAGTGACACTCCTCAATTATGAATACCTTAAAGCCCGGAATCGCCTGAGCGAAAGAGGTGTTTTGAAGGAGTGTTTTAATATTTTCAAATCCAGAAATTCTATTTCCAGAGCAGAGATCCATTGTGTAGAGGCTTCTTGAACAGCCTTTGCAAGTGCATCAAGGTTTGTTATTTGATTCACAGTTCAAAGCCATTGCAAATACTCTAACAGTAGATGTCTTCCCAGTTCCATTCGGACCATGGAATAAATAAAGAGGAGCACATACATTGCAAGGAATACACCCATACAAAAAACTAAACATCAAACCTAAATATGTGAAATCAAACACTTACAAAATATATGAAATGACCATAATGCCCTTCACTAAAGACAAAACAAAGCACCAAATTTAAGTCCACACAAACTTTTTTCACTATTTGGACTCCTGGCGACACCAAGTTTCACTATTTGGACTCCAGACGACTAAAAAAAAAAAAAGTTAAAGTGCCATGCGATGTTTTGTGGAAAGTTCAGGGACCAACGAAGTATTTTACTCTAGTTTTTTTCTGAATAGTTTATGATTGCAATATAAATATTTGGGTTAGGCCTCTCAATAACATTACAATAGGTTAGACTAATATGAACACTTTTAAGTTTTAACAGTTATTCAAAAGACAATCACGCAAGAGAACATCACATTAAAAATGCAGGTGGATTTTGTATCGGTAAATCATGCAACCGTCGAACTTTATTAAGGAAAAGGCTTTCGAGTTGCTATTGAAAATCTTTTACTCCGTAATAAATTATAGATCTTGTTCTTTCCAAAAACCATATCTGATTGCGAGAGCCTTTTGTGCGACTTGACAAGCAAAAAAGGAGTACGTAAATGGACATAAATAGATGATTTTGGACTCCCAAACTTGGAATTCATAGCGTATACTTTTCATAGATTCAAACAAATCACGTGATTTAAATTCTTTTACTTAAAAGGTAAGATTCTCACAGAACTTATTGCGGGAAAAAATTTTTTTCGCAAATTCATCAACTTTCTCTTCTTTGAATTTATAACACGTGTAGGAAATTCAGTCTCCATTGAGTAGATGGGTTTTAGCCCCTAGGAATTCTTTGAGGGTTAGCATTTACCTTAAATTTTCATTGTGTTGGATTATCATTAAGTTTAAACTTGTTAAAACATTATAATTTGATGAGATATTAAATTAATTACATGTATTTAGATTCAATGAAAAGGTGTATGAGCTTAGACCTATTTCATTTCATGTTATCATAAAACTCATTTCATTATATTGACTTAATTTATAAACCTTTTCATATTTTATAACTTTTTCATAAACCTTTCATAGTAGATGCCTTTAGATTTGTAAGTGATGCTCTTTCTAATATATGCTTTGCTTTTCCAAAAAGAAAACTCACATAACTTATTAGTGGTTCGATTTGATCACTGATCCCATATCGGCTTCTTCCGTTCAAATATAATAATGTTTTAAGTTTTGTTTATCAAGATTTCTTGTTAGTTTTAATACCAAATGGTTGTTTAAAGAAAGAGAGAGAAGGAGAGGGATAATCAATCAATCTCTACCGTTAATAGAGAGAAAAATAACTATAAGAAATACAATCAAATCAAAAAGCTTCTACAAAGTAAAAATAATCACAAAAACGACGCTAAGAGGGGAAGGTGTCGTGATAAGCTAAATCTCTTTCATTTGGTGCCTACGGGTGCCACATCATCTTAACACCTCTTCACAACTAACCCCTCCTCACTCATAACTAACCTCAACTTACTCATTTGGGGCCCACCACTTACAACTTTATTTTTTTTCAGTGTTGCAAAACAAGGCCTACAAGGCCGATTAATCGCCGATTAGGTGCTACAAGGTTACCAACCTTTCCGATTTATGTAAATCGGTCAAACAACTCGGTCAACTTTGATCAACGACGGTTAATGGCGGTCAACGGTGGTCAAGCTTGTCCGAAACCTTCAAACCTTGCTAGAAATACCCAAAACTCACCGTAAAATTGTTTAATAAGTTATACTTGTTGTTTATATCTATCTCAAGATGTTCTTTTTTCAAGAAAACTCTTGCCAGTAATCCCTAAAATTTGCCAGAAATACCTAAAACTTGCCGGAAATGCATAAAACTTGTCAAAAATGCCAATCCGATTAATCACCGATTAATCCCGCCTAGACCGATTACAAGCTACAGGGGGGTCGACCGCCCGACTACCGATTCACGATTTTTGCAACCTTGTTTTTTTATTCATTTCATTAAATAAATTAAATTCATTTCACAAATAATTAAAAATAACACAACATACTAATTTTATTTCACCAAATAAAAAAGTTACAATACGAAAAAAAATACGATACGAAAAAAAAATACAACACATAATACTAATATGAAGATTAAACATTTTATTCGGTATCGTCGTCGTTAGGTTGAGGGATACTTTGGTATTTCGTGGTTATCAATGCTTGTCTCCTGCGAATGATTTCGGCTCTTACCGGGTCATTAACCAAGTTGGGCTCTAGCATGAGCATCTGCATTTCCTGCCACTCCAACGCCTGAACTTCTTTCTCATACGCCTTTTCTTCCCTTTTCCTTCGCGCCTCGTAGCAAGCCGTTTGAGCGTCTTTTGCTTGCGTATACTTTTCGGATAATTGTCCCGAAAAAGTACTTGTTTGACTCCCACCGGAGCTCGCCGCACTCGACGTTTCCGTCGACTTTTGTTTCTTTCTGGCTCGTTTATTGTTTCTTTCGGGACGAGGTCTTTTGTCCGGGCCGAATATATCCTCGAGACATGAAATGTCTATCTGATCCTCGGCATCCCATTTCGGGTAATTTTTCAAGACCTCCCAAACATGATCATAATTGAAACCCCTCGTACCAAAGCGTTCTTCGAAGTTCGCCTTGGCATTGTTCATATGATCGTGCTCATTTTCACCACTTCGACGCTTCACATGCTTATAAATAGCGTTGAATTTTTGGCAGTCGCTGTTAAGCCTCGTCCATTTACCGGTTAGCATATTCTTGGTACGAGTGTCCTCCAAAGTTTGCGCGTTGAACGCCTCAGTAATTTCGTTCCAAAAGAATTCGTCGCTTTTGTCATTGCCCAGATTTTTGTCTTGGGAAATTCCTATCCAAGTTTCCGCAAGAAGCTTTTCTTCGGCCTTGGACCATTTCCGATTCACACGCGTTTGACCTACAAATTCCAAGTCATCGTCATCGTCGACGTCTAAATCTACGACCCTTTTTTCTTTTTTGGCCTTTTTTTTTTGCCTCTCCCTTTGGCCGGCGACCGTGCTTTTGGTACTTTAAACTGTGGTTCGGATGGTTGTGATTCGAATGTTTGTTGTGGTTCGACTTGGGGTTGTGATTGGTGAGTAGGAAACGAGGATGGTTGAGACGGGTTAAAAAATTGTGGTGCCAACGCTCGATGAGAATGACTTGCGAATCCTTGTTGAAACGCAAGTTGTTGGTTACCATAAACCTCCACCGGATTGAATGGGTGTGAACCATATGGAGAAGAAGAATATGGGGAATTTTGCGACGAGGGAGTAGAAGAGTTTGACGATCCCCGTATTGTCGTTGGTTTGAAGTTAGGGGGTTCGTGAAATAGCCACATTCGTTCGGGTTTTGAGACAGTTTTGTGGTTCGACTTGGAGTTTAGATATAGAAGTTTTAATTTTTTGGTTGAATTGTAGTGAGAAAATTGTGTGTAAATGATTTGGTATTTATAGAGTTTGTTAAGGTTTTTAAAAACAAAAAAGAGAAGAAAACAAAAAGGACCATTTATATGTTAAACGGTAATATAATCGTTTGAATTAAATTGCAACGTTCCACAAATCACTTTTTGTCAGAAAACTCCCTCGTCGTGCAGACGAGGAGCACCCAGGTGCCGAAGGACAACGAAGGGAGGGGGTGTCGTGAAGAGCTGTGGCGAGGCAAATAGGCGAGCCACGTTGGACTGGCGAAGTATCTCAACGAGCGATACCTTCCACCCTAAGAGTTTTACAAATAGTAAGGCACCAAGTTGTTATTGTACTTCTTTTGTAAACTAAAATTGCGAATGTAGGCAATTTATCTTTAGAAAAACTGATATGACCAATGAGATATATGATATATCGGTAACACCTAACTAAATCGTATACCAAACTACTTGTTCATTAGACTCTAGGTGATTTGGTGATTGCTTATTGCTATAATACATAGCCAACTAGTAATTAGAAGCTAGTTTGATAAACAAGCTTAGTAAATACTAGTGCATTAAAAGGCTAAAAGGCAAAAGCCATAGCTAATCTTGAACAAAAAGTTACGCTTAACCACTGTTAATTGTATGAAGTATGTTAGTCACAGATTTTAGTATCGAGTTGTGCACTTTTGAGTTTTGAGTCAGCTTTTAAGTTACACGTGTCACGATTTGGGTATTCATTTAGAATATCGCAAAGCCAGGTGTTGTATGTACACGATACAGACTTCTTTTCCTCTCATATATTAAGCGGCTGTTTTTAATGCATGACCACAGACCACACGTACTCGTGTAGTTGTGTGTGTTGCCTCTAAATCACTGAATTTAATGGACGAAAAAGAAGATCAAAAAGGCATGTTCTGTTTTTTTGTGTTTAATGTCAAAAGAGAGCTAGTCAACTGGATAAACTGGTCTAATGAATTGAAAACTGTGTATTCTTTATACATCGAAAGTGTAGGCTACAAGTCTACAACATGCAACACTACTAACCTGAGAATATAAAATTTGTAAAAGTAACATCGAAGAAGATGACACTAATTTTCAAGTGTACAACTTTGTGTCATATTGTTCAAGTTAGAACATCAAATTAACTTTTGCTTAGTTTATTTTTCTGCACTCACTGATCATTGCACACTTATTTATCTTATATTTATCATTTTATTTAATAAATTACTACATCATCAACGTCACATAATCAGCTATATCTTATCGCACGCACCTCCATTCTTGTCATAAATTGCGCCGTATTCACCGCCATTTCTTTTCGATCATGATGACACCCGTCTCGTCATTTTTCATGCACATTCGACTGAAATGAAGTCGGAAATGATGCGATCAAGTTGCGAAGTGAGGGTCACGTGCAAATGAGATGGAACGCCGTTCACACCTAACGGATTCTAGTTTGAGACATCTTATGAAGCGATTGTGATTGTCTCAACAAAACGGCGCGAGAAGGCTGAATTTACCCTTCTATAAAAACATCTAATAAAAGAATTTGAATTCCTGCTTTTGTTCCATATTTTTGTATTATGAAGTTTAAAGATTACTTTGTATTTGAGCAAAGTTGAGGGATATTATTGTATTATGAAGTTGATTTTAGTGTAGAGGAACAGTAAAACCAACTTCACAAATGTTGTTTGTAAATTTGTTCAAATGACATAGTTTGCTTATTTGTTTGGTTCAAGTTCACAAATGTTGTTTGTAAATTTGTTCAAATGACATAGTTTGCTTATTTGTTTGGTTAAACTTGAACCACAAACAAAAGCAAACAAATAAAACAGAATACATGTTGATTCGGTTCATTTATATCACTAATTAACATTCAAAACTAGATAACTAGTATAACTTACCAACAGTTACCATCACTCGGTCTAGAGTACTAATTTATTTAACTCGGTCAAATAGGCTGGACGATTTTCTTACATTTTTTTTTTTCGTAACCATGATTTCTGACCTTTTGGCCGACTAATCTACGGGGTTTGACACACCGTCACACAAACTTAAACCAGGTAAAGCCCTCCCTTTTCAGGAGGTTGGCGTGGCCACTTAAAGTTGTTTGTACCTAGCAAGAATTGAACTTAAGAACTCATATATTTTAGAGTGATAGTCACAAGTCATTTTACCTTTTCAGGAAGTTGGCGTGACCACTTAAAGTTGTTTGTACCTAGCAAGAATTGAACTTAAGACCTTAAGTGGTTTAACAATTTTCTTCCATCTCATAAAATAAAAACCAGTTGATTTTACTCTTGTTGTTGGTAAGTTTAGTTTTAACCAATCCAAAGAAATGTTCTCCCTTACACCTCAGCTAGGGTATCCTTGTGAACAAGCCATGCTAGTTTTGGGGGAGGAAGATCCTCTCAAGTTATATACACAACTTGAGAGGATCTTAGTAGTTTTGGGTTTGTAGTAAAGAGGAGCATAGTTTTGTATAAACTCTATAAAATGATCGGATTTTTGACACCGTTAACACGATTTCAGAAATAATCCGTATGACCAACAATAAATAGCTTTATCTTCTTTTTAGAATGCTTCTTTTTCAATGCTATATGAAATAGTATTTAGGAGCTGTGAGGATACGAAATTACTAACATGCCCTCGAGAATACCAAGTATAAAAATTCGTAGTTCCTCTTGCAATTGCAGTCTTTGTTAATTTTAGTGTGATAAATGCAAAAACTTGGTTACTGTTTAAAATTTTAGGTTATGTAAGTGATACAAAATATGTTTAATTCAGTCCTTTCAATGTTTGCAAAAATTTTCTTTTATGTTACATGATCATTGAAAATTTTATTTGATTAAGACATCTAAAGAGATACAATAGATTTGCAATGACATTGCCGCTTTAATAAGAAATGTACACATTACAATGATATTACAATAATAAGCATGTAAAAGTAAATTTATTATTTATTTAAAGAGCTTTCTACTTAAACACGTATAAGTCGTTTTACGTTATATTACACATTTTGATTACAGCTACACTGCTAACAAATGTTTTATAGACAAAAATATTTGTTGCTAACAGCTATAGTTTACAACTACTCACACTACTNTGGTAAGTTTAGTTTTAACCAATCCAAAGAAATGTTCTCCCTTACACCTCAGCTAGGGTATCCTTGTGAACAAGCCATGCTAGTTTTGGGGGAGGAAGATCCTCTCAAGTTACTTGAGTCAAGTTGTGTAATTATGAGCCATTAGATTTGATCCAATGGCTCATAATTACACAACTTGACTCAAGTTATATACACAACTTGAGAGGATCTTAGTAGTTTTGGGTTTGTAGTAAAGAGGAGCATAGTTTTGTATAAACTCTATAAAATGATCGGATTTTTGACACCGTTAACACGATTTCAGAAATAATCCGTATGACCAACAATAAATAGCTTTATCTTCTTTTTAGAATGCTTCTTTTTCAATGCTATATGAAATAGTATTTAGGAGCTGTGAGGATACGAAATTACTAACATGCCCTCGAGAATACCAAGTATAAAAATTCGTAGTTCCTCTTGCAATTGCAGTCTTTGTTAATTTTAGTGTGATAAATGCAAAAACTTGGTTACTGTTTAAAATTTTAGGTTATGTAAGTGATACAAAATATGTTTAATTCAGTCCTTTCAATGTTTGCAAAAATTTTCTTTTATGTTACATGATCATTGAAAATTTTATTTGATTAAGACATCTAAAGAGATACAATAGATTTGCAATGACATTGCCGCTTTAATAAGAAATGTACACATTACAATGATATTACAATAATAAGCATGTAAAAGTAAATTTATTATTTATTTAAAGAGCTTTCTACTTAAACACGTATAAGTCGTTTTACGTTATATTACACATTTTGATTACAGCTACACTGCTAACAAATGTTTTATAGACAAAAATATTTGTTGCTAACAGCTATAGTTTACAACTACTCACACTACTACAAAAAGTGAATATGGTCACGGTTATTTTGCCATGGTTTGTGAAGGGTGGACTTTTTTTATGCTCTTGTACACGCAAATAACCGGTGTCAAAGGTATTGACGTTTTTAAACGTGTAATTTTATAAGTGACGTAAAATAGCGTGGACAAATTGATACTAAAATTGAGGGGAAAAAAAAGTCCACCTTTGAAAGTGTGGCATTTTCATACCATCTATTACTTTTTCAGCCAATACAACTCACTATTCCATCACTTTTTATAAAAATCCCCAAATCACTATTCCATCACTTTATAACAATTCCGATTTTATAAAAATCCCCAAATCACTATTCCATCAATTTATAACAATTCCGATTTTATATGATGAATTCCGTTAATGGAGTTGTTAAATTCCGTTAATCAGTTGCAGAGCTTGTTAATCGGAAGCTAGGTGTTGCAGCAAAGCTTGTTAATCGGAAGCTAGGGTTTGAGGTGTTGCAGCATAGCTTGTTAATCGGAAGCTAGGGTTTGAGGTGTTACAGCAGAAGCTAGGGTTTGAGCTTGTTAATCAGTTACAACAGCTAAGGTATAAACAATTTATACGCGTTTATTTAAGTATAATATCTGAATATGCGCTTAGAAATTGATTATTTGAATCAAGCTTGTGGAGTCGTTTTAGCGAGTTATAACAATGTGAAATTGAAATATGTTGTTAAATGTGATATTTTGAAGTCTGTTGTTGATTTTGAAGTCTGTTGTTGAATGCGAGTTATAATAATGTTTGTTTAAGTGATGAGTTAACATTTTTGGAATTTAATAATAAATTTTCAATTCTAATTATTTTAGGCATTGTATCGAAAACTTGGTAAGTATAAGCGATGGATAAAAGTTGGATTAATGCGCCGATTAAAAGCAAAACTTTTAGAGATGGAGCTGAAAATTTTATAAGTTTTGCTCGTGTTAGAAGTATAAGAGGATTCATCAAATGTCCATGTAATAGATGTTGTTGTCTCGGTAAACCGTTAGATCTAGATAAAGCTCATGCCCACATATTGCGTTATGGGTTTTTACCTGGGTATAAAGAATGGACTGTGCATGGAGAGCATACTATATCTTTACCACCATCTCAATCTAGTAATGTTAATGTTGAGGAAACTTCTTTTGGTCAAGAGGATATAAGAGGTTTGGTTCGTGATGCGTTAGGTATTAGTTCTTTGCCTTCGGATAACGCCGAATTAGGAGATACAACGATGGAAGGAGATACAACGATGGAAGGAGATACCGGAGAATCTACGGAAAGTGGTAGTCATGGTGATGAGGGTCTTTTATATAAGAAGTTGTTAGAAGAATGTGACAAATAGTTGTACTCTGGTTGCAAGTACTCAAATTTGTCATTCACTTTACATTTATATCACATTAAATGCATTGGTGGAATATCCAACAAGACTTTTAGCATGATACTAGAACTCTTGAGGGATGCATTTCCACATCTTACAGCGTTACCATCATCCGCCAATGAAGCAAAAAAGTTAACTAAAGATTTCGGTCTAGGTTACGAAAAAATCCATGCGTGCACTAATGATTGTATGCTTTATTGCGGTGACATGGTGGGTCAACAATCATGTCATGTTTGCAAAGCTTCGCGATATAAAAGTGATGAAGTGATTGGAAGTTCTAAATCACGCAAATCCAATAAGCCGGCAAAAGTTTTACGTTATTTTCCCTTAATTCCGAGACTTAAAAGGTTGTACATGTCCAAGAAAACAGCAAAGGATACGAGGTGGCATGATATTGGTAGAACAAAAGATGGAAAATTGAGGCACCCCCCAGATGGTCTTGCCTGGAGCGCATTTAATGATCGATATTCAGAGTTTGCCTCAGATCCTCGGAGTGTGAGGCTTTGCCTGGCTAGTGATGGTTTTAATCCGTTTCGTACAATGAGTACATCACATAGCACATGGCCAGTGTTATTGATTCCTTACAATTTTACCTCCTTGGATATGCATGAAACAATAATCATTTATTCTTTCATCTATTATTCCTGGGGAAAAAGGTCCTGGCAATGATATTGACGTATATCTAAAACCTTTAATAAAAGAGCTCCACTCATTATGGAAGGGTGTTGATGCATATGATGCTTTTTCTAAGGAACATTTCAAACTAAAGGCTTTCTTTTTGTGGACTATCAACGATTTTCCTGCATATGCAAATTTATCTGGTTGGAGCACCAAGGGTCGTGTGGCATGTCCAGTTTGTGCGAACTCCACTCACTCTAGGTGGTTAAAACATGGAAAAAAAATTTGCTACATGGGACATCGAAGATGGTTAGAGCCGAATCATGGTTATCGATTTCAAAAGGAACGGTTTGATGGTACAATAGAGAATGAGGGTCCGCCAACTCCACTAACAGGATCAGATGTTTTGAAACAATTAAGCGGAGTAAGATTTAAATATGAAAAGTCTAAGAAAAGGACGAGGGAGGATGTTGGTTCAACAAGTACTCATACAACAGAGGCAACAAATAACAACCAAGGTGCATTTGAGAGTACAAATATTATCATTGAAGAAGATATTGACGGTGAGAACCAATTATGGAGGAAGAAAAGTGTATTCTTTGATTTAGAGTATTGGGAGCAAAATTTACTTAGACATAACTCAGATGTGATGCATATCGAAAAGAATGTGTGTGACAATATTCTCGGGACTGTAACAACCCACAAAATCTCATCACTATCATTCCCACTATAAATACCTATATCAGGTATTTCACAGGTAAATTTTTGCTTTTTATATGCATTCACTACTTGCATGACTCTCTAGACCTGCTCATGTATCTACACATGCCAAATAACTCAACACACACATCCTATAAACCCCTGGTATATCAAGCATAAGATCATAACAACACAATAATAAGTAATCTATCAATCTAACACACTAAACTCATCACAAAACCCTAATTAAACCCTAATTGCACCTATGTGTTTACCGTTATCTTTAAAACCCTAATTGCTTATCTGAACTAGTTTGAAAGTGTTCAAGGCTTATGTATGAGTTACCTTAGGAACATTAGGATACCTTAGGACCCTCAGACCTTATTACAACCCCATAGAACTTAGGTACAAGTCCCTTAGGCACAAAACCATAACTAGGTCATAACTTCCCGAAACTAGGTCTAAATTATCCCAAATCTTTACCATAAGCTACCACCACTTAGTATAAGCCCCTTAGGACTTAGGAATAGTCATTAGACACTCATAGGACCCTAATTTAGGCACTAAACCCTAGGAAAAACCCTAATCACTCACTAAGCAAAACTAGGTTATAACTAGACATAACTTAACCTAAAACCTACCCTAAGCTAGCAGCCACACTACCACCACCCCTAAGCAGCTTACCCACCTACTTGACACCCCTAAGCACCCAACCACACACCACCATAACACCTTACAAGTAGGTGCATCACCTACTTGTCCTAAACCGCCTCTACGGCTAAATAACCACCACACACCACCCTACACCGCCTCTCCAGCCCCTACCTACTCCCTAGCCTTCCCTACACCGTGTTTGACCACCTCCTCACGTTACTTGGCCACCACTCCAAGTATACTTAGCCTAGCGGGCTAACGAGCCCTACAAATACCCCTAGAACCCTTTCATTTCAAATCACACCACCTCTCTTCTCTACCTTAAACCTTCTGTCCCTGGCAGTAGCATAAAAGTCCTAGTAGTCTTAGGAGTCGAGTAGTATAGCATTGGTTGGCCTTAGATACTTGTCAAGTTCCATCCTTGNATCGCCTCTACACCGCCTCTCCAGCCCCCTACCTACTCCCTAGCCTTCCCTACACCGCCTTTGACCACCTCCTCACGTTACTTGGCCACTACTTCAAGTATACTTAGCCTAGAGGGCTAACGAGCCCTATAAATACCTCATACCACCCTTTCATTTCAAATCACACCTTCACTTATCTTCACCTCTTATATTCTGGTCCTAAGGGTGGTAGTAGAATCCTAGTAGCCTTAGAAATCGAATAGGATAGCCCTAGTCCTTGTCGAGTCCTAGTTTTGGCTTAGAAAACCCTAGTTTTCACGTTAAGCCTTCCCCGACCTAGGTAAGCCTCAACCTTGATTCTAATAGCCTTAGTACTGATATAGGACTCCTAGGATATTCCTTAGAACCCTTAGATAAGCCTTGACCATTTTCATTTAGGACTTTACATTTTAAAACCCTAATTTATGCTAAATACATGTTTATATGCTAAAATGCCTTAATATGTGCTTTAATCTGAATTAGACAACTTAGTTAAGTATATACTAGTTAAACATAAGCTAGGAAACTTAGTTGTTTCATAAAAATATAGTATACATGAAATTAGGACTAGTTATGCAATAGTTTTCATGCATAGGGGTATATATGGTAACTTTCTGAAAATATTAGGTCTAGGGACTATTTTTGACATTTCTTAAAAGTTATAAGTATAAGGACCCTTTTCGCAAAGTTCTAAAACCTTAGGATAGAAAGTAAAATAAGTTATAAACATATAAGACTAGTTTTGCAAATATTAGAAAGATAAGGGTATAAATGGTAAAATCTTGAAAACTTATAAGTCCAAGGGTCATTTCTGCTATTTTCCTAAAATATAGAAGTATAGGGGCTAATGGTGTTAAGTCTAGGAACTTAAATGCTTAAATGTTATAAGTTTATAAGTCTAGGGTAGATTTTGTAAATATATAAACTATAAGGGTATAAAATGAAACTTTTACTTAATAAAAGTGCTATCTTTTTATGTGATATGTCACAATACTAGGGAGCTTCATGCGAGGAGTATCATGTGGATATTTTGTTTTGACGAGTTTGCTGGGTTTACGATTTAAAGTGCCCTGGCTCCTCAAATGATTATTGCATATACTTCTGAGTTATGATGGCCCGAACGGTGATATATTATATTTAAAACTAGTACTTAATAACATGACACAATAGTAGAGAGCTTCATGTGAGGAGTATTAACTTCTGAATTATGATGGCCCGAACGGTATTATGTTGATGACATAATACAATAGTAGGGAGCTTCATGTGAGGAGTCTTATACTTCTGAATTATGATGGCCCGAACGGTGTTATGTTATAACCTAAAATACTTAACAACATTACACAATACTAGGGAACTTCATGTGAGGGTTATATACTTCTGAATTATGATGGCCCAAACGGTATTATGTTGATAACATAATACAATACTAGGGAGCTTCATGTGAGGAGTCTTATATAATTCTGGATTATGATGGCCTGAACGGTGTTATGTTATAACTAACACTAAAAACCCTAAGAATAATTACTTGAGAAAACTTAAAATAAGANTATACTTCTGAATTATGATGGCCCAAACGGTATTATGTTGATAACATAATACAATACTAGGGAGCTTCATGTGAGGAGTCTTATATAATTCTGGATTATGATGGCCTGAACGGTGTTATGTTATAACTAACACTAAAAACCCTAAGAATAATTACTTGAGAAAACTTAAAATAAGATAACTAAAGCTTCACATACATCCACACCAACAAACCCCGAGATACGTGAGTAGGCAGTCTAGTCTCCGAGTCACTTTTAACATCAATCACATTTCACAAGGCCCATGTGAGTTTTCATAGCCTCACACCTTTTAAACGCTTTCTAAATGCTTTACAAACCCTGTGAGGGGGATACATGCTTTAAACCGAATACAAGTCTTTTTCTTTGGTTATTGCACGAGTAAACAAACTGCCACTACTACATAACATAAAATTCATGAATCCAATCGTTTGAGATATTTTACCCACGCGAACGCGAGTATAGTTGATAGATCTATTGGAGTTTGACAACTCCCGTTGGTATTAACACCTTTCTGGGTGGTACTAATAAGTACTATACTTGAACCCACTGAAGGATTAACTCTGGCAAGTTATCCTTCCCATCCCCTCATGTTGGGTCTGCAGCCCACATGACCCGGATTGTTAAGGTGTGGTTCATGAGCTTAGTGCAATAACACCCCTGTCTGTAGTATTGTACTGATCATACAATACTGACAGATACAACTGTTTAAATACGGTTTCTACTACTCTACATGGGTGTATAACACCGTAGCCCATGCTTTACTAAACTTGTATTCACACACTATCACTTAAACCTATGACTCTCACTCAACACCTAGTGTTGACTTTTTAAGCATGTATCCTAGGTATATAGCCGTTACGGAGCTTTGGCAAGAAGCGTCACTGAACTCGGAGGACTTTCAACTTTGTTATCATTCAAACACTATTTCACACTTAGATTCACGGGACCTCATCTTAATAAAACTCTGATATTTTAATGAATGATAACTTATTTATAAAAACGTCTCTTTTCGAGTCGTTTTCTATTACTGTAACTGTGATTCCATGAAGTAATACCCCAACCCTAAATCCGCTGCGAAACGTGAAAATGGGGGTGTTACAGATTGGTATCAGAGCCTCAGTTGTAGAGAACAAGGTCAAAACCTAAACTACAACTATTTTTCTTAAACCCGAGAAAGTCCTCAGTGCCACTGCCATCCTCCGCAACAACATAGGCTACAAGTTAATATAGTACTTAACTGCTTAACTGTTTAACTGCTTAACTGCTAAATGCTGCATATCATTTCTATTATGTCTACACCCTACTACTCTACCCCCATCTCATCTAGTTTACATCCGGAGACCGCTCTTTCCTCTCCGAATGTACTAGATTATCCCTCAAAACACTATTTCCCCAACCTATTAGGAGACCCACTTATCCTTTATCACACTTACCTAGTAGTAAACCTAGCATATTTAGGAAACCACCCTATACCTTAGTACCTCCTTATATCCCCAAAAATCTTCCTACCTCATCTTGGAAATTTGAGGTTGGAAGAGATTCCCATAGGACACACTTAGAACACTAGAAAGATTAGGTTTAGAATATCCCGAATAGTTTAGGTTAACCCTTTACTGACCTTTTATGGAAGATAGAAAAAGGTCATAGTGATAGTTAGGTAGTAACCCAATAGGATATATGCCCTAGAAAAGATAATAGATAATAATCAACCACTCACCCACTTAGATATAGGAAGTCCTTGTGACCTTAGGTATTAGGTAATCTTAGGAGAAAACATCAACTAGTACACTTAAGTTGCCCGATAAACTTTAGGTTAGAATTTCATCCTAGGATATGTACTATATACAATGGTACTAACTAGGATGCCTATAAGATAAATTAGGATACTTTGCCCTAGTTATAAACCCCTTAAGTGCTTTCGAGGATAGAAACTCTATTTCCCCAACCACCCCTTATTAGAATACCTTAGAATACCCTAAACCCTAGGAAATTATCCATCCTTAGGAAATATAACAAGTTAGGTACTTGTTATAATCTACTCGAGGTTTTAGTATACCCTATAGGTTATACTACTAGATAACCCTTAAGAATTTAGGTTAGGTAGTCTCAACACCTTAGAACCCAACACCTCATAAGATAGAATAATATTCCTTAGGAATATTGTTTTTGAACTTTAGGCATTATAAGGTTAAACCTAGGATATTATCCTTTAGGTAGTTAGTAAGTGCTGATAAAGTAGGCTCCGACAAATAAATCCACTCCCTATAAACACCCTTCCCACAAAAACTTCCTTCCTTTTTCATACCCGGCAATTTGCCCAAAACCTCTATCCTTCTTAATCACATATGGCATAAATAGTGATACTTGTTAAACTTCTAGTTATGACAAGTTATTTATGACCCTATGTCGTTGTGATTTCATTCCTTAATTCATGACATAGTATGTCATAAGTTACAACTCCTCCCGTACACTTTCCTTTTACACTTAAATCCCTTAAAACACTTCCCCTATCACTTCCTCTAATGATGAGAATCTTTATTCTACATCATAAAGATATGAATTCTTTCCTCTCTATCTTTAGTCCCCACTTCCCTAGTTAGAGAGTCTTCCCCTAACTATTCCTATATGCAAGTATATAATGGTATTATATACGAGCATACTTCTAACCTTCCCTCTTTACTTTTTACTCCCTTAGATCACTATGATTCCCGAAGTAGTTTCCCCTTTTAGTAAAACCCGTATTACACACCCTAGGATTCCCATACTTGAGGTTAGAAATAATTATAGGATGCCCTTAGGTTAGAAACCGAATTAGAACCCCGATAGGTAGAAACTAGAAAAGACATCCCTTTAAGATAGGATTTAGTTTAAGAAAAGAACTATACTTGGTATCGAGGATATTAGAATTAGATTAGAAACCTTTAGGATACAATATAGGAAACTTAGGAATAACAAAGAATTAGATTAGTACATCACCGACCTAGAACCTTAAACCTTTAGTACCTAGTCTAGTAACAGGGGTAGAACACTTATGAAGTATTAGGCCCTTATTAGGATTTTCCACACACTATCCTCAAAGACATGTAGTATAAGGATTTAGAAACCCCTAGGAATAATATACCTTTAGGATACCCCGAGCCTACCCTAAAATTTATAACCCAGACTTAGAACTCGAGGCTACTAGTTACAACTAGGAATAAAACATTTGAGGATTTTAGATTACATCTTAGGAATTGACACACCTTAGGTTACACATTAGAATCTCACGCAGAAAATACTATGGGTATTACCCTACCAGGTTTTAAGTACTTAGGACATAAGATAGAAAACTTAAGTCGAAAAACTAGACCTAAAACTTCACCTAGAAATAGTGACAAACCTCTAGTTATAGGATCTCCTTCACCAACTAGGTTAAGAAAACTACCCTTAGATTTTAAGACTATCTTTAGAAAACTAGAAAATTCCTTAAGGAATATACCAAGAACCTTAGGGGGAAAACAAACTTCGTGGGAATCTAGTAAATCTAAACCTCATTAGGATACTATCCTTCCAGGTATCCTATTCCTCTATCTTTCCTCACTCTACCGTTTAATCCTATACTCCCGTCCTTTTTCCCACTCCACCTATTTCTACTCTTCCGTTTTAATCCCACTCCTTCGCTTTCCTTCCTTCCTTTTCACTTCCTCCTATCCTTTCGTTTCATTCCTCCGTCATTTTTCACTTTATTTTACCCTACTCTAAACTCTCTCCCTACCTAAGAAAAGGACGAGGGAGGATGTTGGTTCAACAAGTACTCATACAACAGAGGCAACAAATAACAACCAAGGTGCATTTGAGAGTACAAATATTATCATTGAAGAAGATATTGACGGTGAGAACCAATTATGGAAGAAGAAAAGTGTATTCTTTGATTTAGAGTATTGGGAGCAAAATTTACTTAGACATAACTTAGATGTGATGCATATCGAAAAGAATGTGTGTGACAATATTCTCGGGACTGTAACAACCCACAAAATCTCATCACTATCATTCCCACTATAAATACCTATATCTGGTATTTCACAGGTAAATCTTTGCTTTTTATATGCATTCACTACTTGCATGACTCTCTAGACCTGCTCATGTATCTACACAAAGCAAATAACTCAACACACACATCCTATAAACCCCTGGTATGTCAAGCATAAGATCATAACAACACCATAATAAGTAATCTATCAATCTAACACACTAAACTCATCACAAAACCCTAATTAAACCCTAATTGCACCTATGTGTTTACCGTTATCTTTAAAACCCTAATTGCTTATCTGAACTAGTTTGAAAGTGTTCAAGGCTTATGTATGAGTTACCTCTACGGCTAAACCTACACCACAAATCACACCACATCGCCTCTACACCGCCTCTCCAGCCCCTACCTACTCCCTAGCCTTCCCTACACCGCCTTTGACCACCTCCTCACGTTACTTGGCCACTACTCCAAGTATACTTAGCCTAGAGGGCTAACGAGCCCTATAAATACCCCATACCACCCTTTCATTTCAAATCACACCTTCACTTCTCTTCACCTCTTATATTATGGTCCTAAGGGTGGTAGTAGAATCCTAGTAGCCTTAGAAATTCAATAGGATAGCCCTAGTCCTTGTCGAGTCCTAGTTTTGGCTTAGAAAACTCTAGTTTTCACGTTAAGCCTTCCCCGACCTAGTTAAGCCTCAACCTTGATTCTAATAGCCTTAGTACTGATATAAGACTCCTAGGATATGCCTTAGAACCCTTAGATAAGCCTTAACCATTTTCATTTAGGACTTTACATTTTAAAACCCTAATTTATGCTAAATATATGTTTATATGCTAAAATGCCTTATTATGTGCTTTAATCTGAATTAGACAACTTAGTTAAGTATATATTAGTTAAACATAAGCTAGGAAACTTAGTTGTTTCATAAAAATATAGTATACATGAAATTAGGACTAGTTATGCAATAGTTTTCATGCATAGGGGTATATATCAGTGTTGCAAAAATCGGCCGAATCGGCCGATTAATCGGCGATTATTCGGTAATCGACCCAGCACCTTGGAGAGAATTTCACGAAAATCGGTCGATTAATCGGCCGAGTCAAGAAAATCGGCCGATTAATCGGTAAAAAATCGCTAATCGGCCCCGGACCGCCTCGGTACCGATTCACGATTTTTGCAACATTGGTATATAAGGTAACTTTCTGAAAATATTAGGTCTAGGGACTATTTTTAAATTTCTTAAAAGTTATAAGTATAAGGACCCTTTTTGCAAAGTTCTAAAACCTTAGTATAGAAAGTAAAATAAGTTATAAACATATAAGACTAGTTTTGCAAATATTAGAAAGTTAAGGGTATAGTGTAGAGAAGTCCAACTTTTTACAATTGTTAAAAGATCTCAAAGTTCCTGATGGGTATGCATCAAATATTTCGAAGGGTGTAAGCTTGAAAGATCATAAAATTTCCAATCTTAAGAGTCATGATGGGCACATCTTAATGCAAGATGTTTTGCCCATTGCTTTACGGGCATCCGTGATTTCAAGAACACAATCTCGTGTAGTTAAAGTAGTGACTGATTATTGCTTCTTTTTCAAAGGGTTGTGTGCAAAAGTTCTTGATCTTAGTGAATTAGACAAAATGGAGTATCAACTCGTGCGTACATTGTGCGAGTTGGAGCAGTTATTCCCTCCTAGTTTTTTCACAGTCATGGTCCACTTGACTATCCATTTGATATCAGAGGCGAAGCTTGGTGGACCCGTTCATTACAGCTGGATGTATCCGGTTGAACGGTACTTTCTCTTTCATACCATTAAGTTATGCATATTTTATTTTACCTTGTGATTTTATTGGCCATTTTTTTAATTGAAAGGTACTTGATGCGGTTGAAGTCATATGTTCGCAATAAGGCTCAACCAGAGGGATCAATTGTTGCAGAAGGATTATAATAACGGAAGAGTGTTCTTACTTTTTGTTCAAGGTAATTTTGAAGGTGTTGAACTCCCTTTAATCGCC
>LBNU01017212.1:34049-48825 GCA_014162995.1 Artemisia annua | reverse complement strand
TGTTATCTTGATTACCCGATATTAGCATATGTTGCTCATTCTTACGATTAAAACCTTGTGCTCAACTTTATATTTTAAAACCTATGGATACACTCCAACCTTTGTGTTGACTTTTTTTTTTAAGCATGTATTTCTCAGGTAATAATGTTTAGCTTGGCATGATGATTAATAATTTGGGCGTGGAGGGGAGTGGCTAAAGGCTGGAGGGGCGTTTCTGTCACGGCCAGCTAACTACTTTACTACGCCTATTTTGCATGTCATTCGTAAAACCTTTTGTGTCTTATACATTTCCGCTGCTATACTTTGTTTATTTTTCCGCTGCAAACTCTATTTACTTTTCCGCTGCAACTTTGACTAAGAGTCTGTGTACTCTATACTCTAAACGGTTTGTAAATCGAATGATATGTTTTGGTCACATTTCAAACGTCCCGAGTTGTGGTCGTTTACTATAAATGTGCCTGGTTTCTATTTTCGTAATACCCCCAGCACGATAGCTGCCATATTTGAGTTGGGGGTGTTACAATAACATACTGGGAAAACTGAGACAGAAAAAATATCATCGACCACCAGTACCTTGGATTACATTTAAAGACCTTCGAATCCTTGGTGACAACTGCTTTTTAAGAAGAAAACAGAGCATAAGACACTAGTTAATAAGATATATTTCTGTTTTTTTGCTGAAAATGACCTCTCCTCAGTTTTTGACGGCCATCTACAGCTTCATTCTTCTGTAAAACAGCGAGTATGGAACATTATCTGGAATTGGCCCATTTTTAGAGCTGCTTATGAACTGTGGCTTTTGCTTCTTTGTAAGAACGTTTTGCTGGTCTAGTTACTTAGTCATTGTGAAGGTAAGCTACTTTAGCGTTACTTTACTCATAAAAGGCTAATCAGTAAGGGGAACCTTTTTGTTATTTTATCCAAATCACTCTGCACTGAATATTGATTATCTGATAATATTCAGTATTTCTAAAATCTAACATCTTATCCTCATTGGTTCTCGTCGTTGAATTCCTAACTGGTAGGTATTGTTTTTCAAGTTGGTAACTGGCTCTGTAGTTGAAGTATTGTGACATATAACGGACATGTCTATTTGCATAGCAAATGATTTTGTGTTATCAATATACCATGCCATCACCTTTCCCATCATAGTTTTAACTATAACTTTTGGTTTTCTTTTTCATCATTTAGGAGGTTCTTGAAGAAAAAAGATCAAAGCTTGCAATGGATTCTTGAAGACGTAAGATTGACGAAGCTAGCAGATTTTGAAGACGTAAGATTGACGAAGCTTGATTTGAAATCTTTTATATCATGAAATCTTTTGTATGTTTAGAATATGCAGAATTGATATGTAGATTTGATATGCAAAAATTCAGAATTGATATGTAGATTTTTTCTAATTGATATGCTACAGATTTGATGGTTCATGAAAATTGTATTCTTTTGAATTTGTGCAGATTTTTTTTTTTTTTTTTTTTTTTTTTTTTTTTTTTATTTTTTTTTTAAATGTAAAATTATCAAGATAGTGACATCTAAAAGTGTGTACTTTCAAAAGTTTTGCCACGGTTTTTAATGTGTCTACCTTTGAAACTTTTCCACCATTTTGTGACTTGGTGACATTTAAAAGCATGTAGATTCAACATTTACCACGCTTTTAAGGGTGTGCACCTTTGAAAATTTTCCACCATGTTAAGCGTGGATTACTTGATCCAATTCCCCACCCTCTTAGCTGTCGCTATTAACTACTTTCTCCATGCTCAATTGTGTAGACCAATTTGTGACGCCAAGTTTTGACACGCTACTTTCATGCATGTACTAATAGTTTTGCCACACTTCAAAAAGTGGAGATATGCTCTAATCAGTGTGTAAAATTAACCCGTTTGTTGTAGTGTCACTACTAAAACTTACTATTCCTGCTATTTTTACTAAACAAAACATGAATGTCACGGGGTAAAGTCTTAAAACAAATTACCATGTATAGCCGACCAGTTTGGCAGACTTAGGTTGGAGACACTGTTCCACTGGCTGCTATATATTCTTATGATCTTATCTAGTTATATACAATACGTACGAAAAAGAAAACAGTCAATTTAGGTGGGGATGAAGGTACACACTAACACACCATGATGGAGACACAATAAACCACGTTTTCCAATTGTTCATAAAGCAATTATTACCATCAATATATGTAAAGGCTCTTAGAGGGTCGTGTTTTTTGTTAAATTTTGACAAAGGGGACTTCATGTATGTACGACATATATGTGTGGATTATTTTAGAAGACAAATTAAAATGGTATATAACGATTCTCTAAAGATAAATCATGAAAACAGATATGAAATCTGTTTAGATATACATGAAATTGCTGATTGAAAATATGATAAAAGGCAAAAAGATAACGGGAGAAACCAAGTAATAATGGTTAATGAATCCCATGAAACTTGCTAATGCAATGTATAGAAGAACAAAAGACTACTGTATCTATATTCTCATATAGATTTGCCACTTTCGTTAAGTTGTTGACCAAAAAAATTTAAACTACTCGTCTAGGAAACCCATGTAATACTTTTGAGCAAAATGAAATAAGATTGGCAAATTCTACTCTTAATTTCTTACATCTATAAACAAATTTTACTCGTTGGATGTTTCTATATCTTTTTTCTTAACAGAGATTTTTCTATATCTTAGCACTAAGGTTTTAATTTATTTTCTACAATACTTAAATAAATTAATTGCACAGATAGATTAAAGATGGGTCAAAGTATACGCTAATTCTTGATATAGAAAGTTGGAATCAGCTCTCTCACAAGAAGACAAATGACTACTTTACAAAAGCCATATTTTTCTCAGATTTTATCCCGTTAAATTAATATCTCCGTAATAAATTAGTTTTATTTTAAGACCACTACTTCGTTGCACTTGCCACTTCACATCTCTTATATAATAAGAGAACTCCATAAACTTATGATAAAGACAAAAATACACCGTTGGTCCCTAAACTTTCTCAAAAGTGTCACAGGGGCCTCAAACTCGGGAAAATCGTCGCCATGCGTCCAAAACATGGGTTTTTGAGGCCAATTGCGTCATTTGACCAGTTTGGTCTCGATCAACGCAAAGGTTTAGTTAGATATGCAAGGGTATAGTAGGCAACTCACTTTTATGACTACACTTTGATTAATCAATCCAAGAGTGATAGTTTTTGGACCAACTGTAAACTTTACTTTGCAACCCGTTTCCCTTTTATTGCTTCCCGCTGTGATAAAACTAGAGTCAACAACAACTCACTTATTTTGACACAACCGTAATCACTAACAATGGCACAAAATATTTAGGGGAAGGCTTTGTACATTTGGTCTGATGATGAGGGTGTTTGGCATGAGTGTATACATAACTCCCATTTAACATTTGCGGTATGACTAAAGAAAGTCAAAATGAAATTGCTAAATGGGAGTCCTGAGTTTTGACTAATTATGTTAGAAATCAAGACTTGCATTTTGTGGTATTTGCTTTGGTTGTGCATTGCTAAATAGGGTTGACTTTGGGAAGTCAAACCTATAGAGAGGTTACAATTTGTGCCATTTGCTAAAAATGTATGACTCAGGGAAGTCATTACGATGCATAAACAATACAAGATTGTCAATAAAGGGGTGTTTGATTTTGCTGATAGAAAATTATAGCCACTGTGTTTGGTTTTCCTCATATGATGGGGTGTTTGTTTTTGCTGATAGAAACAGTACATAAAAGGGGTGTTTGATTTGTGCTATTCGCTTGTTCCCTCCCACTGTCAACACTAATACCATATAATTTTTTTGATAATAAATACACTATTGTAAATACAATAAGATATAATGTTCAAAAAGCCTTTGCATTTTTGCCCCCAAAGACATTGTAACCACTGTCTTTTGGTTTCATGGTATAAAGGGGTGTTTGTTTTTGGTGATAAACAGTATACCAAATAGGACAATACAAGAAGATTAAATGCTAAAACTTAGATTTATATATTCATCATAGTGGCAAGTAGACTACAAGAACAACCTTAAAATCCTAAAACAAGAACCCAAGAGACCCCATTTACCTACCCCAGGAAATACCCAAAAGACCCCATTTCATTAATTATTTTTAGCCATTTTATAAAGATAACCTTCCTGCATACGAATACCATCATCAGCTTCATCATAAATCTTGATCAAACGAGCAAGTAGGTCGATGTGCCTGGCCTGGGTTTTTCTTAACGCATCCAAACTGTCAAGCGCCACACCACGCTCTCCCAAAGCTTCATTCTCCACAATCAGCTTGTAGCAACCCACTAACTTCCCTACTAGCTTCCCATAGGTTAGCAAAGCCTTACTAACTTAACTTAGGCCCTCACTAAGCACAATCTAGGTTAGAAATGCCTATAGCTATTTCCCGAGTGAAAATTTTGCTTTGCTATACCACTATTGCCTATATAACCTCTAGACAAGCTCACGTATCCACCTATGCCAACCACCACTATGTTTACTTGATGTAAACATCCCGGTATGTCAATTCTAGGTTTTAAACACATTTTCACTAAATAAACTATCACTCTAGTACACTATACTCATCAGAAAACCCTAATTGCACCTATGTGTTTACAGTTATCTTTAAAACCCTAATTGCTTACATGAACTAGTTTGAAAGTGTTCAAGGCTTAGGTATGAGTTACAATAACAACTTTAGGTTATAATAGACTTCCTAGATCATAGTAAAACTCCCTAGAACTTAGGTACAAGTCCCCTAAGCACAAAACCCTAACTAGATCATAACTTCCCGAAAACTAGGTTAAACTTTCCCAAATCTTTACCATAAGCTACCACCTCTTAGTATAAGCTTCCTAGGACTTAATATTAGTCACTAAACACTAATAGGACCCTAAACTATGCACTAAACCCTAGGAAAAACCCAAAACTCTCACTAGACAAAACTAGGTTAAAACTAAACCTAAAACCTAAACTAAGCTACTATAGCACCTCAAATCTTACAACCAAGCACCCTAGCACCTCCCCTAGACCAAGCACACACCCTATCACCTACCTAGCAAGCACACAAGGAGGTGCATCACCTCCTTGTCACCTCCTTAAACCCACGGCTACACCTCCACCACAACCGGCCTAGCAGCCCCCTAGCTACACCATAGCTGGCCTTAGTCACCCCTTAGGTCCTCCATATCACCCTCTAGCTTAGCTTACTCTGCCCCTCCTCCTCGCCACCTCCTTCTTCTTTTCTTGTTCGCCAAACCAAACGCACCCTATAAATAGCGTACACCCTTCACCATTTCATTCCACACCTATCTCTCTTCTTTAACTCACATACTTCTGTAGTACTAAGACCCTAAGACCCATATAAGTCGAGTACAATAAGCCTAGTCCTTGTCGAGTTGTAGTTTTAGGCCGAGAAACCCTAATCTTCACGTTACACTTCCCACGACCAAGGTAAGCCTCAATTTTGATTCTAATAGTCTTAGTACTGATATAGAACTCCTAGGATATGCCCTAGAACCTTTAGATAAGCTTTGATCATTTTCATTTAGGAGTTTACATTTTAAAACCCTAATTTAGGTTGAATTGATGTTTATGTGGTAGATTACTTGTTCTTGTGCTATAATCTGATCTAGACCACATAGTTAAGTATATAATAGCTAAAAATAAGCTAGGAAACTCTTTTGTTTCATAAAAATATAATTTATTTGATAAAAGGACTAGTTTTGCAAATGTTTTCATGCATAAGGGTATATATGGTAATTTTCTGAAAATATGAAGTCCAGGGACTATTTTTGACATTTCTTTGATGTTATAAGTATAAGGACCCTTTTTGCAAAGTTCTAAAACCTTAGGATAGAAATTAAAATAAGTTATAAACTTAAAAGGACTAGTTTTGCAAATATTGTTAAGTTAAGGGTATAAAGGGTAAATATTGAAGGTTAGTGTAGTTTAAGGACCATTTCTGTCTTTTCTCTAAAATATATAAGTATAGGGACTAATTGTGCAAAAGTTAGAAAGTTAAATGCTTAAATGTTTTAAGTTTATAAGTTTAGGGTAGAAAATGTAAATATGCAAACTTAAAGGGTATAAATGGATTATTTTCATATAAGTATAAAAACTATTTTTAGTTATCAACATAACACAATACTAGGGAGCTTCATGTGAGGGGTTTCATTTGAGTATTCGTTTTGACGAGTTTGTTGGGTTTACGATTTAAAGTGCCTTGGCTCCTCAAACGTTTATTACAATATGACCTCTGAAATATGATGGCCCGAACGGTGTTATATTATAACTAATATCTAATAACAACATGACACAATACTAGGGAGCTTCATGTGAGGAATATGTACTTCTAAATTATGATGGCCCGAACGGTATTATGTTAAGTAACATAATACAATACTAGGGAGCTTCATGTGAGGAGTATGTATTTCTGGATTATGATGGCCCGAACGGTGTTATGTTATATCTAGAAACCCTAAGAGTGATTACTTGAAAAACTTAAAAACCTAAACTAGGACTTGACATACACACACTTACACTACCCCCAAGATACGTGAGTGAGCTGTCTAAACCCTTACACTACTTACCTTAGACTCAGGTGAGTTTTCATAGCCTCACACTTTTAAATGCTTTACAACCCTGTGAGGGGGATACATGCTTTAAATCGAATACAAGTCTTTTTCTTTGGTTGTTGCATGAGTAAACTACTTGCCACCACTACATAACTAAATTCATGAATCTAATCACTTGCGAGTGAACGCGAATATAATTGATAGATCTATTGGAGTTTGACAACTCCCGTTGGTACTACCTCTCTCTGGAGGGTACCAATAAGTATTATATTTGAACCCTTTGAAGGATTAACTTTGGCATGTTATCCTTCCCGTCCCATCATGGTAGGGTCTGCAGTGCCCCATGATCTGGACTGTTAACGTGTGGTTCATGAGCTTAGTGCAACATGCCCTCTATCTCTAAACTTTTTCATACATAGGGTTTAAGCTAAAACCTGTGGAACTTGTATTCACTCTATATCTACTTAGACCTTGACTCTCACTCAACCTTAGTGTTGACTTTTAAGCATGTTATCCTAGGTAATTGAGCCCTTTAGGAACCCTTCCACGGAGAAGAACTGGACATGAGGACGTCCATGATAGTTATCATTCATCGGTTTTTGTTTAAAACGTATCTTAGGGACCTCTCTTTTGGTAAAAGTATATTTTTTACTGTAAAAACTCTGATGAATAAATGAATGATAACACCTTTTTAAAAAACGTCTCTTTTCAAGTCGTTTTCTATTATCTTGTCTTTGTTTCCATGAAGTAATACCCCATACCTAACATACGATGCGGTCTATGAAAATGGCGGTGTTACACAGCTCCCTACGCTTTGGTATCAGTCTCTTTAGATGATCAATAGCGGCACGAATAAGGTTTTTAAAAAACCCTTCTTCTACAGCTTCTTGACTAAACCACAGTCCCATACGTTCATGTAAACTTGATGAATCGACGAATTCCATAAGTTCATTCAACATTGGGAAATTTTCCATGGGAAAATGTGTGAGGAAAAGCTTATGGTCAGGTTTATTGGTTTACGCGTAAAAGTAAATACCGTCTCAGGGAAAAGACGGTCAAGGGGTCAGTCAAGGGGTTTTATAATGTTTTTTATTTCAGATTTGGTCCCTAAAGTTGTCTACATTGCCGTTGCTATACTTAAAATTCCCGCCCATTATTAAGTGACGCGTTCACAATTTTTTACATTGAGTTGACAAGCTTAGGAACCAACGGTGTAATTTGTGTAAAATTAATCGCACCCCATTAAATCCTTACCAACCGTGTTGAAAGTCAAAGACATATATTAATTACTCAAAATCCTAAAACACTGCCAAACACACACACGCACAAAATGAAGCCAAATAACAAAAAAAGTATTATTATTTTTGTATAAATCATATCCAAACTAAAGTCATACGTATTGTGTACATTTTTTTTCCACCCAGAAAGTAATGGGTTACTCCTACAGCACGTCCTTGTACAATGCTTACCACATTTGACTCTCAAGTGGCATTGGCAAGTTTGTCTTTAGAAACTTAAACTGGAAATGGTAAAGGTCACTAACCATTTTCAATTACACTTTATAAAGTCAAACTTGACCATGGTAAATGGGAGTTTTTGAATAACGTTTTTGCAAGATTGACATTAGAAAGTTAAAATTGCACATTCTAAATTGGATTTTTAATAATGGATTGGCAAGTTTGATTTTAGTTAATTAAAATGCAAATGCTAAATAACCTTTATCATTTGCAAGTTTGACTTTATAAAGTCAAACTTGCAAATGCATGTGTCAAACAAAGCCTTTTTTCGATGCACTGAATACTTTATTTACTACTGTTTGTCGACCAACATATGCAGAATGTAAAGTAAACATTCGCAGCACAAACATATTCACAACCAACAACTAAATAGCAACATACTTTATACAAAAATAGTTGTCTTAGGTTATTCAACCCATATATAAACTAGAAACAGTAAAAGAATTCTACCTCGGCTGTGGGGGAAGCTCGATGGAGTTTCAACAGCCTCCTTGCCAACTCCCAGTTCATCTTGATGTTTTCATACTCATCATGAATCAATTTGCAGTCATGGATATAAATTTTCTCCGGTAAGGGGAAACATGCAAGTATGAACTTTATTATGGCTATTTCATTCTCTGTTATAGGGAAAGAATGAAACACCACATTCTCAAGCTGCCCCCGGGCTCATTATGTTGCTGTCTAAATCAAATGAATTAATCTCCAAAGGTAGAACACTAAGCATGTATGAGGCTTGCAAAATGAGAGAATTTAGATGCACAACCATTGGAATTTAAGATGATGTCTTTCATACATATGCATTCCACTTACTCTGGTTTCTAGCATTTGCATCTTTGAAGACCCATGAATCATTTGAATGATGAATGAAACCATTGCATTATTCCCAAAATCAACCCCGGATAACTCAAGAGTCTTGAGGGATACAAAGGCCACACGGACATTCATCCAGGAGGTACCTTCTTTTTTTCTGCCAACAACTACAAAAGGTCGAATTTTCTTTAGTTTCAAAGCTAACATTGCATAAGTGTTACAAATTACTTTAACATTTTGTAATTTGAAGTGCAAAACTGAAATAGGTCTTACCTTGCAGTCCTCAAAATCCAAGGTAAGGGTCTCAAGTTTTGGAAAAGTTGACAAGTGAAAGATATTGGAAGTTGTGATTGTCATAGCATGGTTCCAAACACCGAATGACAAATTTAACGTCTTCAAATTGCTAAGATTTGCTATATCCCATAGTCTCATCTCATTTGTAGTAGAACGATCCATTTTAAGAGACTCAAGCAAGGGACAACCAGTAACAAAGTCCCAAACTGTACCGCTATGAAAATTGACATTACACAATTCTAAGCTGGGTAGCTTTGGAAAACCCCTAAAACTTGTCAAAGTGGGAAAAGTACAACAATGAAGTTCGAGATGTTTCAACTACATACGATAGTAAAGTTGGATTGGCAACGTAACTGGTTCATCATACTAGTTTCGAATTGTGACCTCCTCAACTCCTACCCGAGCCAAAAAAGAAGGCACTCATGAATCTCTTCATAATTGAATTCGTCTTGTCCAAACAGCGTTTTGGGCTCTATGAAGAACACAAACCTTCTTATTGGACCATTAAGCTGAAGTAAAAGTCTAGTAATGTGCCTCCCGTCAAAGTTATTTATTAAATAGTAAAACAAATTCTCATCAACTATGACATCGGTTAGCAAAGTCTACTTAAACCTCCAGCTTCTCGCTAAAGTACCGGTCCTCACCGCATCTTTTAGTGGCAAGCGATTCATAATATTAGTAGTCACGTTATCTGGCATGTTGCTGATATAATCTGCCATATCAGTGATCACATTATCTCCAAAAGACATTGTATTGTTGGAATTTGAGTTCTGGAAATGGGTGTTTGGTTTTGGTTTTTGATTTCTCGGTGATGGTTTGGATAAGGGTTTGTGTAATTATGGTGTGTAAATGGGTTTGGTTAGTGGGTTAATTGGTTGTCGCGCCAATAATAACTAGCGTATCAGAGAAGATAAGCTCAAGTTGCGAAGTAAAGTTAGCAGTTGGCCCCTGAACTATCACTCTTGGGTTGATTAACTAAAGTGTAGTCATAAAAGTGAGTTGCCTATTATACCATGCATATCTAACTAAAACTTTGCGTTGACCGAGACCAAACTGGTCAAGGGACGCAATCGGCCTCAAAAACACATGTTTTGGACGCATGGCGATGGTTTTCCCGAGTTTGTGGCCCTTGCAACACTTTTAAGAAAGTTTAGAGACCAACGGTGTATTTTTGCCTATGATAAAATAGACATCCTGTTGGATCGATATACTCTGATCAAACNACATCCATCAAATGGCTCAATTCTATACAAAGTTAATTGTTTGGCATTTTGTTGCATGTTCACTTACCCATTCCACCAAAATCATGTTTGTAGCAATGTTGCATGTTCCCTTCAGTTTATTTAATGATGAATGCTACAATCACATAAAAGCATTTACAAAATTATTCCAAAAATGACGTGTCAAGCAATGATCGTCTTAATTAAAGAGAAGAGAGATAAAGTATAATAAAATTCACCAATAACTCTCTGACATGTCATTTAGTGAAAGATTTTAGGGATGTTTTTATGTTATTGTAGCATTCCTTTTATTTAATAGTTTAAAACGACGTTTATGCTTTTGTCTTTTCTGAAATTGATACAGCTCATTTACTTTTCGAAAAAAGCCGATTGCACAAACAATATTCATATCTCGATGATCACACATCCCTTTCAAACTTTGATAATAACGCATACAATATTTTCTTAAGAACAGTGTGGAAGCATAATTATACAAAAAGTGCCTCAAATACTCTTTGCTCCCCAAAAGGAAAACAGGAGCTATAGGATTAAATAGCAATGTACTTTAACAAAGGGCATATCCGCGTATCTTTTTTATAATAAAACAAAACCTAATTTTTTCATTTGGAATAAAAAGAATATTAATAATTAAATTATTAATTTTTTCTTTAAAAATAGTTTAATCACAAAAACCTACGGAGTAAAATATTTCTTGATTTGACATATAACTTAATAAATTCGTTTTTTATAAGAGGAGTAGAAAAAAATCAAAAAATACGCATTTACTTTGCAGCTATATATTTATAGTTTTGGACTAAAGTGTAAACCTTAAGAGAAAATAAGCCCATCCCAAGTTTTTCCCCATAACCATATTTTTTAATTTGTTTCTCGGAGCGCTAAATCAAGTAGTGAATATTGTGTAAAACCAATCGAGTCATTGAGATGTTAATATAGGCTATGAGGATCCACCGCAACATGGCCCCCCAAAAAGTTCATCTTCCCATGAAACTATTCATTTAAAGAGAAAAAAAAAAAAAAAAAAAAAAAAAAAAAAAAAAAAAAAAAAAAAAAAAAAAAAAAGCTTGGTTGTTGGTTCATGTTTTAATTATTGTTTTACTTTAGGGAATGTCTAACTAATGCCCTAAGGGCATTGGATAAGAGGGTAAGGACCCACATAAAAAACACTAATAGACAAAGAAAAAGGACAAACAAAAATAATTTTTTAGTTAAAAAGTAACAGGCCCACATAAAAGAGCACAAAAAAAAACAAATCTTATCCAATGCCCTAAGGACATGTTTGGTAGGGTGAAATGAGCTCAAAGAAATGAAAATGAATTCATTTCTCTTGTTTGATAGTCAAAGAAATAAAAAAGTGGAGATTTGCAATTCTTAGGGAGTTAAGTTTACACATAAATTCAAGGACTTCATTTCCTTTACATTTGTGTGGAAATCAATTCCTTGGAGGATAATAATAATAATAATAATAATAATAATAAATAATAAATAATAATTTACACATAAATTCAAGGAATTCATTTCCTTTACATTTAGAGTGGAAATCAATTCCTTGGAGGATAATAATAATAATAATAATAATAATAATAATAATAATAATAATAATAATAAATAATAAATAATAATAAAAATATAATAATAATAATAATAATAATAATAATAATAATAATAATAATATATTAATATAAAAATAATAAATAATAATAATAATATAATAATAATAATAATAATAATAATAATAATAATAATAATAATAATAATAATAATAATAATTAATAATATTAATATTAATAAAATAATAATAATAATAATAATAATAATAATAATAATAATAATAATAATAATAATGATGATTTCTTGAGTCAATTCTCTGGTGTTACCAAACATTGGAATTTATATTGAATTTCTGTGAGAATTCAATTCTGTGATTTGATTTCTTCACTTCATTTCATTTCTCTGAATTTCACCCTACCAAACGTGCCCTAAGGGCATTGGTTAGACATTCCCTTTACTTTAATATCTATTTTAAATTTAGATTCATTCCCCAAGGTTTATCGATAGTGATTTTTATCATGTATCATACAAATTAGCTAATCGAATGACGATACAAAAAATATTTTATGGTGTATTTTTCTGCCAAATGAATTTTATTTTAAAATTTTGTGAATTTTTCTTGTGCACTGCTTACCCTGCCACGGCGGGATTGGTATGTTGTTGTTGTGTTCCTATGCACCACTTAATGTTGATAATATAATTATCAATACCACCGTCAATGCATACCTAAGCAGGCGCATTAGTCTCTAATTTCAGTTTGCAAGATTTATAGTACTCCACCTTTTGCACTAATTCATTTTAATGTTGGGGCTTCAAAATTCCGATGAATCGTGGTGTTGACACTATTTCACCGACACTATTTCGTTTGGTAGCCCGTTTGCACTTAGAAGATTGAAAAGATTCATTATTGGAGGCCTTTGTTATGTCATTCTTTTTTATAAACAAATTTCACCATGGCCTCTAATATTTTGCTAATCTTAAAATGAACCATTTTGAATATATATATATATATATATATATATATATATATATATATATATATATATATATATATATATATATATATATATATATATATACTGAATTGAATTTACATAGTGGTGGAAGGCAAGCGAGCAACAAGCTGCGCCGCTAGCCTTTTTTGAATTGCAAAACTAATTCTCTTAAAAACGACATTTGTGGATCTAGGTGTTACAACATTACTATGCATAACACGTTGAACTCTGTTGAGGAGCTCCACTGCCTCAGGTGCAAGAAAACCAAAAGTATCAAACGCGAAAGGTATAAAAACATGCTGATTTTCAACACACGCTTTCTCATGTTTTGCCACTTTGTACGAGGCGGCTTTCAAAGCAGCCTGTCCTACTGTAAAACCCCGGCTACTCAACCCCACAAGAGGAGAAACCCCGGTTAGATCCACACACGCATGTTTCCCTCCAACCCACCCAAAAACCAAAACGTCTGCCGGTCTGAGTGTGGATCTTCCATCCATTGGGTCAGTCAAAAAGTTCACAGGCGCTTCTTTCTTGACAGAGATCCCGGCACGCCTAAATATGTCAAAAAGGACGTCCCTAACCATATCATGCCTGTACTTGAAGCCCGGGAGCTCCTTGCAATGAACCGCATGTTCCCCAAAGGAATCCAAACATGCCTTGTGACAAACTGGGCATATCTCATCAACCAGAAATAAAGGAATCATAAGGCGATACTTAAGAATAATACGATATTCCACCAGTGACATATGTTGACCTAGCCCGTCTATGGGGATAGCTAGAAGAAAATCCTGAGCATGTGGTGCCCGTAGACACTCAAAAATTGCTTTTTGTCTCATAGTCATGTCGAAGTGAGCTTCCATATCCTTGACCATTTCACTAAAAAGAGCACTCGCCAATGTTTGTTGGGGTTTAGAGGGGGCGGTGTCCTTATTAGTGAAACCACTAAAATCAAAGCTTGGAATCATATCACGAAGACAATCCAGAGCACAAACATAATCATCATCCATACCACATATGCCACTCTCCCGTAAGATGTGGTCTTGTAGCACCCAAGATTGGGCCCTCGAAGCCACAAAAGCATAAGAGGAAACCACCTTTGCCAAGTACAAAACCAAACCACCAAATCGAATGGGTAAAGAAGCGAGTCGCCACTGTAAGTCTCCAAAAAAAGGCCCTCCACAAACCACTATGTTCTCGATCGACTCACGTAACCCTTTGTCAAAGAACAAGGCCGCATCTCCATATGTACAGGTTGACAAGTCCTTAATCCAAAAAAAAGTTTGGCAATACCCATACATGATCGAAGTAAAAGGAGCTCACTCTGCGGGTCGTGTAACTGTGGAAGAAGACTCATCAAATCAATAGCATTCGTAGCTCTCCTCATAGCCAACTTACTAATAAAATCTGCGTCTCTACTAACCGCTCCCCCAAGAAGCTTCACACCCAATGATGGCCTTCGAATATCAATAGGGAATAAACCCTTACGAAGCTTCATACCATTACACGAGGGCCAAAATATCTCTGTTTTCTTGATATTAAGTTCAAGACCCAAACCTGGTCCATTTGCCCTTATAATGTCTAACACCCTGGCTACCTCTTCTGCATCTCCAATAACGGTCCCATCGTCAAGATACCAAGCATGAAGAAGAAGCTTACAATTGTCCCTGATCTTATGTACTAGCGGGTGCAATACAAGAGCGAAAAGAAGAGGTCCCAACGGGTCACCTTGTTGCACCCCAGTGGTAGACCAGATATGTGTGTCTCCTATATACAACCTCGCTGCCTGCCCATATAAG
>LBNU01017212.1:1549-29049 GCA_014162995.1 Artemisia annua | reverse complement strand
ACTACCCCCAGGATACGTGAGTGAGTTGTCTAAACCCCTACTTTACTTACCTTAAGACCCAGGTGAGTTTTCATAGCCTCACTTTTAAATGTTTTACAACCCTGTGAGGGGGATACATGCTTTAAACCGAATATAAGTCTTTTTCTTTGGTTATTGCACAAGTAAACTATCTGCCACCACTACATAACTAAAATTCATGAATCTAATCGTTTGGGATATTTTACCCACGCGAACGCGAATATAGTTGATAGATCTATTGGAGTTTGACAACTCCCGTTGGTATTAACATCTCTCTGGATGGTACCAATAAGTACTATATTTGGACCCACTGAAGGATTAACTTTGGCAAGTTATCCTTCCCGTCCCCTCATGGTTGGTCTGCAGACCCCATGACCCGGACTGTTAACGTGTGGTTCATGAGCTTAGTGCAATATACCTTCTATCACTAAAACTTTTCCACACATAGGGTTTAAGCTGAACCCTGTGGAACTTGTATTCATACCCTAACTACTTAAACCTATGACTCTCACTCAACATACGTGTTGACTTTTTAAGCATGTTATCCTAGGTAATTAGGCACTATAGGAACCCTGGCACGGAGAAGTACTGGACATGAGGACGTCCAGAATAGTTATCATTCATCAGTTTTGTGTCTTAAAACGTATCTTAGGGACCTCTCTTTTGGTAAAAGTACATCTTTTACTGTAAAAACTCTGATGAATAAATGAATGATAACATCTTTTTCAAAAACGTCTCTTTTCGAGTCGTTTTCTATATCTTGTCTTTGTTTCCATGAAGTAATACCCCAAACACTAAATCCGCTGCGATCAGTGAAAAAATGGGGGTGTTACAGATTGGTACCAGAGCCTTGGTTATAGAGAACAAAAGGATTTTTCCTAAACTATAACCACTTTTTCAAAAAGTCCTCTGTGCCACTAGAATCCCCGAACTTGCCTTTAGACTCCCGACTTGCCTTTAGGTTAGAATTCCTGACTTGCCTTTAGGTTAGAACCCCCAAACTGCCTTTAGGATAGATTCCCCACTATTGCCTCTAGGATAGAATCCCCACTATTAGTTAGGTTAGAACCCCCAAACTGCCTTTAGGATAGATTCCCCACTATTTCCTCTAGGATAGAATCCCCACTATTAGTATTGTCTCTAGGATATAACATAAGTTAGAATTATGCTAAGATACTCTTTCGGGTATTACACTTAGATATGTCATCCTTTAACAATCCTATCATCGTGTTGGATACCGATGATACGAATACTTCATCCGATAGTTATGAATATACCCCAGCTACCCCTACCCACTCATCTTTTGGTTCTAATTCTCCAGAAGAATTAGCCCAGAACATCTTTACTAACCTAGGATTAGAACTTTCCCCGAATGATCCCTATATGCAAGCATATAATGGGTATATGCAAACATATGGTGGAGATATTCCTGCCGTACCCACTATAACCCCTACCCCATCTATACCTCACTATAATAGTCAAGGTCGTTATGTTCCCGAAATAGTTTCACCTCCCCATAAGAAATTACGTATTATACCACCTTCACCTCCCCCTAGGTTTGAAATAGGTAGTAGTTCATATAAAACGCCTTTAGAAAGGCATGACGAACAAATAGAGGAAATACTTAGTCATTTAGATAAGTTATCTTTAGGACGTAATCAAATCTCTAGGTTACAAACAAAATATGAGGGACACTCTGACGAAGTAGTTATTGCACATGTTAGACTTTCCACTATAGAAATGATTATCGAGGATATTAGGGATAGTCATAGGTCTGATATAGAGGATCTATTGGAAGCTATCCAGGAACTTCAGAATAACAAAGAATCAAAATAAGGTTATAGACTTAGGTAATATAGGTTTATAGGTAGATAACTTAGTATAAATGGGCACTTGTTAGGTTTTTACTTTATAAAATATAGGAATTATAGTTTGCCTATACATAGTCTTCTTAAAACTCGTATCCCGTATTAGGATCCCCTATGCCTTAGGACACACTATAGATTGCCTTAGGACACAGTATAGACTGCCTTAGGATTTAAGAACTAGAATTTATAGGAAATTAAAATAAGTAAACATACCTAGGAACACTAAAAACTTAGAATCTTTTAGAATCACTATGCCTTTAGACGAGGGAAACTAGCTTCGGTGGAATATAACGAATCTTGTTAGGAAATCCGCCCTTTTAGTTTTAGGATTCCCTACCCATCCGGTATCAGATAATGTTCTAAGAAATTAGAACATAAACTATGACACTATTCTTATCACATTTTACCTATAGAATGGCACGTACACGAGCTACCACTCCTGTTACTCCTACTACTCCCGCCATGACTCAGGAAGACATCCAGCGACTAGTGACTGACAGTGTGACTGCAGCACTAGGAGCTAGGGATGCCAACATGGCTAGAAACCTCAAAATTCTTGTAGTGAAGAAGAGTAACTACAAGGAATTTATGAGCTGTCAGCCCTTCAATTTCAAGGGGACAGAAGGGGCTATAGGATTGATTCACTGGTTTGAGAGATGTGAGTCAGTATTTGCCCGTAGCAACAGTACTGAGGATTGTAGGGTTAAGTTTGCTACCGGTACTCTCACCGAGGAAGCATTATCATGGTGGAACTCGTATGCCCAACCAATAGGAATAGAAGAGGCATACAAGTTATCATGGACTGAATTTAAGAATCTTATGATTAAGAAATACTGCCCTCGGACGGAGATTAAGAAAATGGAAGACGAGTTCTATAACTTATCAGTAAAGGGGAACGATGTTAAAACTTATATTAGGAGATTTCAAGAGTTGGCAACTTTGTGTCCTACAATGGCGCCGACTGTTGAAAAGACAATAGAAGTTTTCATCGGAGGTTTGCACCGAAGTATCGAAGGGAATGTTACTGCCTCTAAACCTCAAACTTTAGAGGAGGCCATTAACATAACCTTGAGGTTAATGGACCAAGTAACAAAGCACAACTCTGTGCCAACGCCCTACAATAATAAACGAAAGTTCCACGATGGGAGAGCTTTCGGTAACACTTGTAATACCACTAGTAATAACCGTACCAACCCCTATCCTCAACCAAGGCAAGAGACTGCGAGAGTATATGCCGCCACTCCAAATGAGAGAAGTGTGATGACGTACCCTCCGCTCTGCTAACGAGCGTTACCGTCACTCTGGTACTTAGCTTACCATTTATACAAAGGGTAATGATGTACCCTCCTAAAGGATGAAGCCTACACCTTCGTCCTACACATAATGGTGGCGTAAAGTCATTAATGGCTCTTGATACCAATTGTAGGATACTAGTTAACATCAAAAACACAAATATACTTGTGGTTGGCTCGTTTAAGGTAAGAAAGAAAGAAAGAAATTCTAGAGAGAGAAAGTAGAGAGAGAAAGTAGAGAGAGAAAGAAGTGAAGCCTTAGAGAGAAAACCAAAAAAAAAAGAAATGAGATTATGAGAGAAGGCTTACCCTCTCCAAGGATGGAGAGGGGTTTATATACATGGGTTTTGCCACTAGGGCGTGCCACTTGGGCTGCGGATCAGGTATACAGTGGGTAAAAACCCGTCCTTCTTCCGCGAACTAATCTAATTCTAAACTACGTATAACTAACTAATGTAACTACTACGAGCTAAACAATGCTTAATCATATATGGGGTGACCGAATCTTTCTTATACGAAAATCGTATTCCCAACAATAAGCATGAAATCAATGTTGGCTTTGTCAATTGTCTCCCTGAGAAGTGGTTAAACTTCTCTCAGGGTCTAAGAAATGCCAACCACCTTCAAAATCTTCTTCCTGAGATCTATGGTAAATTTCTCTATGAGGATAACCTAATCTCTAGGAGATATCCTAAGGCTCAAGACATCAAAAAGACCCTGACCTATTCACCCATAACCACTGCCTTCTATTCTAATGGTATTGTGTAGGATTTCCAAGAAAACTCTGATGATGAGAGAAGCAGTGAGGAGTACCTAAATGATTTACATATTGAATTTCAAGAAAGGGCACTCCTTGCAAACTCAAAACGTTTTATCAGTAGAAAAAAAAACTTTTTCAAAGGCAAAAGCAAATGAACACACTGAATGTTTCAAATGTGGTAAAAGAGGTCACTTTGCAAAAGACTGTTTTTCAAAAACAACCTCAGAACCCTCATATCGGTTTTCAGGAAACAACTCCTCGGGAACTAAATTTCAACCAAAAATGTTTCAGTCACCTCAATACTTTTAAAACAAGACTGAGAATAGTTCTCAGAAATACTTTGAAGCAAAATACAGAAAGGCAAAAGCTAAGCTTGCTCTTCTTGAGGCTGCTCCCTCAAGTTCTCAGTCTCCTCAAGCCCCCAAACCTGTTCAGGCTAAAAACAAAGGGCTGGTCGCTGAAACTTTTGACTGGGATGAGGAAGATGTATCCTCAGAAGATGAAGAGGTTCATGTCAGTGCACTGATGGCACTCTCTAATGACAACAAGCTAGCAGTGGGCAAGAGTCACGCCAGAAATGGTGAATGGGTCAACATCACAATGAGAAAGGTAAATATCTTACTCTCTATGGATGATGATTCTGATTGGCAATCTTATTTAAATTATATCAATGTTGATCTTAAGTATGTTGAAGAGCAGAGACTGAATTTGTTTTCTAAGTATAACAAACTTGTTTTTGAATTAAATATGTGTAGAGATGAACTTCTTGCCTTAAAACAAGCTAAACTTGAAAATGTCACACTTCAAATTCAAAACTCTGAATTAGTAAAACAGAACCATGCTCTTCAAGATGAACTTAAAAAAGAAAACGATGTCATTGAAAGCTGGACAAAGAAAAACCTTAGAGTCTATGACTCAATCAGTCTCATTCCTAGTACCAAAAGGAAGGTAATAGGAGAGGATCAACTCACTGAATCATCTAGTGAGACCCTCAGTGAGAAGATGTTCTTGCCAGCTGGCACACCTTTTGAGAAAGAGATGCATCCTAAGCCAAAATACTGGATTGAAAGATTCAATCCTGATGGCAAAATGCCAAATTTTGACACTGGAAAGATCTTGATGCCTGAAAGTCAGGCCATTAAGGAGTTACTTGGAGTCACTGACAAACCCAGCAGTACTGGGGATGTCACGGAATCTGAATCAGTACCCCAAACTCCGTTACCACCATTGAAAGTCCTTTAGGGAGATGAACCATGTTCTGATATAGGACCTCTGGTCTACTCTCAACACTCTCCCAAGGAGATGGTGGGATTAGGCACAACGATCCTGAAAAGGGCCAACCCTGAACAAAACAATGCATGTCCAGCTCCTACTAAAGTCTCTACACCTCTCACTTCCACTGAGGTTAAACCCAACAACATAGATTCAAAGGTTGATCAGTTAGCTGAACTTGTCAGGAAGCTGAGTGAAAAGTTGGAATCCACTGAAAAACCACCATCCATTGAAAAAGAACCAACCCCAGCTTCCTCAAGTACATCCAAGCCTAAGTCCACTATGAAACCACTGAAGAGATGTGAATTATGCAATTACACAAATCATACCACTGACAATTGCTATAGAATCCTGTTTTGCATGATATGCAAATTAGAAGATCACAGGACCTCAGATCACATATCTTATGTTACCTCCTTGAATGCTCAAGCAAACTACAAAGCCCAGGCACACAAGTATGTTCAGCATCAAAGCAATCACCTAAACCAAAGGCTAAGCCTTTCAAACCATGCACACACTGTGGATTCACTGATCATCACCCTGTTGATTGTCTCATGTATCCCTGTTGTGACATCTGTGGTAACCCTTCCCATGATGCATCAAGACATGACAATGTCATTAAGGCTAGAAGAGGACTGGCAACAAATGTCTCTCAGTCATCTGAGTCCTCCTCAAGCACCAAATGCAATGTATGTGGAAGCACCTTTCACTCCACCACTGATCATGAGTCCATTAGAAGGTTTAAAAGGTCCTTGAAGCCCAAGCCCACCAAGATGTGGGTTAATAGGAAAAACTAACCCAGTTTTCTATTTCTGCAGAGACACGCCAGGGAGCCTGTGTGGCATCTAGACAGTGGATGCTCAAGAAGCATGACTGGTGTGAAGCAATATCTGCACAAATACGTAGAAGAACCAGGACCCAAGGTAGTATTCGGTGATAAATCATCATGTCCCACTGAAGGTTATGGTTCAGTAAACAGCAATGGTATAGTTTTTACAAGGATAGCTTATGTAAATGGACTCAAGTATAATCTCATCAGTGTCAGCCAACTATGTGACGCTAAATACATAGTTCAGTTTGATGATAAGAGAGGAACCATCTTCAATGCCAACAAAGAAGTTGTGTTGATTGCCCCAAGAAGAGATGATGTTTATGTCCTGGACATGTCAACACTCACTCAGAATGGGTGTCTTTTTACAAAGGCAAGTAAAGCAATCAACTGGCTATGGCATAAAAGACTCTCTCACCTCAATTTCAAACACATCAACAACCTTGCCAAACAAAACAAAGTTCTTGGCTTACCCTCACTGGTGTTTTTCCAAAGACAAACCTTTTTCAGCATGTGAAAAAGGAAAACACCATAGGGCCTCATTCAAAACCAAACAAAATTCCTCCATCAAAAAGCTGCCTGCACCTTCTTCACATGGATCTATTTGGACCTGTCAGTCCAATGTCAATTCACCATGAGAAGTACACTCTAGTCATAGTGGATGAATACTCAAGATATGCTTGGGTTTACTTCCTGACCAAAAAGAGTCAGGCAGCTGAAACTATCATGTCCTTTGTCAGAAACATTGAAAATCAAAATGACATTAAAGTCAAACAAATCAGAACTGACAATGGGACTAAATCCAGAAATCAGGACCTTGAGTGTTTTTGTGATGAGAAAGGAATTTCTCAAAACTTCTCTTCTCCTTACACTCCTGAACAAAATAGAGTAGCTCAAAGGAAGAATAGAACACTCATTGAGGCAGCTAGAACAATGTTGAATGGCTCTGTTCTCTCAAAACACTTTTGGACTGAAGCTGTAAAAACAGCATGCTACACTCAAAATAGGTCCATCATTGTCAAAAGACACTATAAAACCCCTTATGAAATATTCAAGGGAAGAATCCCTAATAACAGCTACTTTCATGTGTTTGGGTATCCTGTGTTTATTCATAATCACAAGGATCACTTGGGCAAATTTGATGCCAAGGTTGATGATGGATATTTCTTAGGTTACTCACTAGTCTCCAAAGCCTTCAGGGTTTTCAACACAAGGAGGCAACAAACTGAGGAAACCTATCACATTACCTTTGATGAGAGCAGTAAGGCTATTCAGTTCTCAAACACCTCAGAGGAAGAAATTGGGATCTATGATTCATCTAGATATCCTCCTGATGAATATTATCCTGAGAATAGTTCTCCCACTCAATACCAAGTTGATGCTGACTTCTCATATTACATCATTCCTCACAACCTTCCTCAACCAACCATCAGTGAGTTTGTTGAAGCTCAATAAATTCCAAATGAAATAACTCATATTGAACATGATGTTCAGGAACCTGTTGAAAACAACATCCAAATTGAACTCACTGAAAACCAAATCCTTGAGGAACCTCAAGTACCAACTCTTGAGCCCACTCCACCTCCAAATCAGGCATCAACAAGCTTAAACTCTTATCCTAGACGTCAGGAAAGATGGTCCAGACACCAACACATTGAGCTTGTTAACATCATTGGTGAACCAGTTGAGGGAATGCTTACAAGAAGCATGGCAGCCAAACTCACTGCTGCCTCAGCCAATGAATGTCTATTTGTTGACTTCCTATCCACCATTGAACCCAAGACTGTAAAAGAAGCCATGAAACACCCAAGTTGGGTTCAGGCCATGCGTGTTGAACTTGAACAATTTGATAGAAATGAAGTCATGACCTTAGTTGAATGCTCTCAGGGTGTTTGTGTCATTGGCATGAAATGGGTGTTCAAAAACAAGACTGATGAAAATGGCATTGTTATTAAGAACAAAGCAAGGCTTGTTGCCAAAGGTTATAATCAGCAAGAAGGGATTGATTATGAAGAAACCTTTGCCCCTATTGCTAGAATGGAAGCCATCAGGATATTCCTTGCCTATGCCACATACATGAACTTCAAAGTCTACCAAATGGATGTCAAAAGTGCATTCCTTAATGGTAAACTTAAAGAGGGAGTTTATGTTCAACAACCTCCTGGATTTGAAAGCCATGAGTTCCATGACCATGTCTGCAAGCTTGACAAAGCCCTTTATGGACTGAAGCAAGCTCTTAGGGCATGGTATGAAACTCTCTCAGCCTTCCTGATCTAAAACAAATTTGTCAGAGGAAGGATAGACAACACACTGTTTATCTACAGGACAAAGGAAGATGTGATCTTAGTCCAAGTGTATGTGGATGACATCATCTTTGGCTCAACAAGCTATAAACTTTGCAAACAATTTGAGAAACTGATGACCAAACAATTTGAAATGAGCATGATGGGAGAACTCACATACTTCCTTGGACTTCAAATCAAACAGACTAATAAGGGAACCTCCATCAATCAAGAGAAGTACATCAAGAACACACTGAAAAAGTATGAACTCAGTGACTGTGCTTTATTAAAAACCCGAATGGTTCCTCCAAACAACCTAGGTCCTGATCTTGCTGGTAAACCAGTAAATCAAACCTTGTTCAGAGGAATGATAGGATCACAGANGGGAACCTCCATCAATCAAGAGAAGTACATCAAGAACACACTGAAAAAGTATGAACTCAGTGACTGTGCTTTATTAAAAACCCGAATGGTTCCTCCAAACAACCTAGGTCCTGATCTTGCTGGTAAACCAGTAAATCAAACCTTGTTCAGAGGAATGATAGGATCACAGATGTATCTCTTTGCCACAAGGCCTGACATTCAGTTTGCAGTCTGCTTATGTGCCAGATATCAGTCTGACCCAAAAGGAACTCCAAACCTTGGTTTATATTATCCTAAGTGCTCAGGATTTGATCTTAAGGGATACACTGACTCAGACTATGCAGGCTGCAACATGGATAGGAAGAGTACCTCAGGATCCTGTCAATTTCTTGGAGGAAAACTAGTATGTTGGAGCACAAAGAAGCAACAATCAGTTGCCATGTCTTCAGCCGAAGCTGAGTATGTAGCTGCTGTAGGGTGTTGTGCAAATGAACTATGGATGAAAAGTCAACTCAATGACTACGGCATCCATTACAAAAGTGTTCATATCTTTTGTGATAATACTAGTGTAATCGCCATCTCCAACAACCCTGTTCTTCATCAAAGAACCAAACACATTGATATCAGATGTCATTTCATCAGGGACCACATCATGAATGGAGAGATTGAATTGCATTTCATCCCCACTGAGTATCAGCTAGCTGATATTTTTACCAAACCCCAGGATGAGCCCACTTTCACAAGACTAAAAGCTGAACTGGGCATGTTGGACATTGACAATCAGACCACTGAGTAAATGTCATCCAAACATAGTGTAAAATCTCTCTCGACTCCCAGATCAACCCTCAACCCTCAGTGAGTAACTTGTCATAAAACATACTCATTGATGAGTCACTTACTCAGGGAGCCCAAGACACACTGAAAGCATTCAATGCTTAACTAAATGCTCTAAGTATTTAGTTAGTAAATGTCCTAGGTTGGTGACTGAATACCTATTTAATATAGGAATATATGTCTTTTATCCTTCTGGCATCCACATCCTGGGCCCCCACATCATCAACATAAATCCCACTAGGCATTAACTGCCCTCTCTCACATATAATATCTTTGGATATTTTAATGTGACGTCATGCCTGCAAATTACACTTTTGCAGGACTGCGCAACTGTTCAAATGAACAGTTGCAAAAAAAGAGGAAAGTGGAGTGATGGCATTTAATGTGGATGTCAAACGGTTTCTACATTTTGATTTTCAAAATTATTTAGCCCTTTGATATCCCAAACCCTAATCCACCACTCTATAAATACCCCTCATTCTTTACAAAAACACACACACACAAATCTTAAGTAAACTCTGCTAAATTTTTTCTCAAAAGCAAAGTTGTGTGCTCTTTATTCTCAAACCTTTTTTCAAACACAAATTTTTTTGGTTAAGAAGATTGCTAGCAAGATATCCATCTTACTAATAACTCCTTAATAACATATAGGTTATTTCACGCCAGTGATCTTGTTGAATCCAACTTGTGACCATCTGGTAACCTGTATCTGCCGTTAAAACTTTTTCTAAATCTTTATTGACCTAAAATGGCAGCCAACCAAGGATTAGAAATTGCACCTCAATGGGCACCTTCTACTCTGGGTGATGTTCAGTTTAAAACCAATAATGTCGTAGGGAATTTTAACTACCCAACCAATGCCCCAGCCTACAAAGACATTATGAAATTTTTATACAACTGCCCTTTAAAGAATGCCTTTACTAGTACCCCCTATTTTCAGTACCAAAACTACCTCAGGGAGTTTTGGGCTACTGCTGTGACCTTTGACCCGACACCCAACACTGATGCAAACGACCAAAGACCCCTCAAGGAGTTTTGCATCAGCTTTTCGGTTTTAAATGGGGCGAGAAAACTAACTCTTGATTATAAAACTTTTTGCTCTTCAACAGGGCTTGATTACAACAACGACAGATATGTAGCTCTCCCTGACTCTAATATTGTAAGAGCAGGGTTAGAAAAAATTGTTTTGAAATCCGAGTACTTGGACAAAACCCTGTCACCAAGAACTCCTTTCCCGTGGCTTGGAAGATCCTATTCACTTTTGTGATTCAGGTTCTCGGCGGGAACCACTCATCCACTGAGCAGATTAACTCTGTTCAGATGATGATGGCACACTGCTTGATGACAGGGAGAAAGGTCGACATTGGAGAGATCATTTACAGTGATCTCGTAACCAAGCTACAGAAGGACTCTAGGTTGAACTATGTTTCATATCCTAGGTTCCTTTCTTGTGCTTTTCAAGTGTTACTGGGTTGTAATTACACTCAGGACTTTGATTTAGGCTTTTTGCCAGCTGTTCTGAGTCCTTAAAATTTTTCAAAGGACCCATCCTCAGTCTCCCCCATTGAATTGACAGCCCATATGGTTGCTGTAAACAACCGGAGGGATTCAGTGTCTCCAACCCCTCGAAAGAAGGGAAAGTCTCAGACTGTGTCTAAGCCCAAACCAAAGACATAGGGCCCTAAGGCTTCAGGAACACAAGCTAAAAAGCCAAGCAGACCCCTGACCAAAAAGCCACCCAGAGGCCAGGCTCAACCACCCAAAGGGACAACGAAGGTCACTGACAAATCACAATCAGTGCCCTGTGTCCAAACTACTACTCCCCAAGATCTAGAGGGAAACAAACAACCCGCTAGTAGGGGAGCGCCTTCCACAGTTCCTAGTGATGGCACTGGTCAAAACCCACCAGTTCCTGAAGAGACAACCAGGGACAAAGACTCAGGGGGAAACAAACCACCCGCTGATATGAAACCAACATCCCCCCATGGAGTTGCGCATTCCTCAGGGACTGACCCTAAGGACCAGGTGGATAAAACCCAGTCCACTGGATTAGAGGGGTCAGGCCCTGACCAAAACCAAAGCAAATCTTCATATGAAGAGGAGCTAACTAACCCTCTGTTTCAGATTCAGTCCATGGCGGACATTCAGGCCGCTCTGTTTTCTGATGATGAGCTTAAGAATGATGATGAAATTTTTGAAGCAGGGGATGAGATGGATATTGAGGAACAAACAACTGACAAACCTCAGTCTCCAGAGCCTGAAGTGTCTCCCTTCGTCGAGGATTCACCCAAGCCTGAGTCTTCACCTTAGGTTGCTCAGTCCTCTGACTCTTCATGTCCAGCCTATCTCAGGAAGTATGACAATGTTATTCCTCTTACAGAAAGGCAGCTGGTCAAATTTCTAAGGAAAACAACAAATATTCTCTACCGTGAGGTCACTGATGATGTCTTTGATATGCACACTGAGCAAGCCGTTCATTACTTCAATCTCAAAGACCCTGGTCTCACACATGAACAAATTTGTTGAATCTCTCAACAAGCTCACCAAGGGGGTTGCCACAATTCAAGAGTCAGTCAAAGAAGACCCTGAACTCACCAGAAAGCTTCTTCAGGCCTCCGAAACTCATCAACAAAACTCTGGAAACCTCACTGAGCTGCTCAACTTAATGAGATCCTCCAACCTTCAGCTTCTCCACTCTTCAGTGGACTCTGTCAAGTCTTCCCTCACTGCCCTGGAGAAGACTGTGACAGATCAGGCAAAGGCTTCATCTTCCATGGCTTGGAATCTTGGTTCCCGTATGACTGCATTTGAAGGTGCTCAGGCTTCTCTCGAGGCTAAAGTATCTAAGATTCAGAAGGACACCTTGACATCAAGTCTATGATGTCTGAAATCTATCAGGCCTTCAAGGGGTCCCCTGCTCCATCAGCTTCAGTGAGCACTCCAACTCTTGCACTCACCATGGCTCCGACAACAGTTGAGGGGGAGAGGGTCACTGAAACCACTGAAGCCCCTGCCACTGAAGCACATGAATCCTCATCCAGTCCAACAAAGGCTACTAAAGTTGCTTCAAGTGAACATACTCCTTCTCACACTGAGGGGGAGCATGTCACTCAGGCCACTCCCATATCTTCATATCAGCCTCCTGTAACAACTATTCCTTCAACAAACCAGCAAGATAAAGGAAAAAGCATTCTCACAACAGCTGAGCCTGCAGCTAAGTTGGTCCCTGCTTCTTCCCTTGTCAGGCGTGACCCTGATGCGCCCATGAAAGTTCCATATGAACTCAACGGAGCTATATACTATCTCACAGAAGCAGAAATACAAGCTCATATGGAAATGGATGAGCAGGTAAGGATAGTGGCTGAGGAAGAAAGGTTGAGCAAATCTGCTCTCATTGAGGTGGTGAATGAAGAGGCTGAGAAGATTGGATTGGATCCTAAGTCACTAGCTGGAAGGCAAGCTGGTGAAGTCTTCAAAAAGGCTCAGAAAGAGGAATTGCTTGCCCTTAAGAAGGAAAGGGAAGATAAGCTCAGGAAGGATGCTCAGCTCAGGAAAGATAGGATTGATAGGTATAACTGGGTGATGAATGAAAGACTGAAACCTGAACCAATCACTGACATTCAAATTCATCGCAATACCAATCCTGCTATTGATGACGTACCCTCCGCTCTGCTAACGAGCATTACCGTCACTCTGGTACTTAGCTTACCATTTATACAAAGGGTAATGATGTACCCTCCTAAAGGATGAAGCCTACACCTTCGTCCTACACATAATGGTGGCGTAAAGTCATTCATAATGGCTACCGCAAGGGAATCCGCCAACCTTAACCAAAAGCACTCATAGTGTCTAACCTCCGTCACTGTTTGGAGGGGCCTCTATCACTGTTTGGAGGGGCCTCCATCACTGTTCGAAGGGGGCCTCCATCACTGTTCGAAGGGGTCCTCTGTCACTGTTCGGAGGGGGCCTCCGTCACTGTTCGAAAGGGGCCTCCATCACTGTTCGGACGGGGCCTCCGTCCTTCTTCGAAGGAGCCTAATTCATGACCTGGTCTTATCCACGTCCCCTCTTTCTCTCCTTAGCTTTCCCGCTAAACCAGGAAGAGTAGGGCACTAAGCCCTAGCGGTTACCACAAATCATGGGACACCCCCATGATCTCCTAAAATCATGGGACACCCCCATGATCTCCTAAATTCATGCAAACACTCTCCAAGGTTATTTCTTCCTTTATAAATAGTCTTGGACGAGTTAGAAATCTGGTATGCATACTCCACTTTACTACGATTTTCACTAAACTTATCATACCAAATACTTATTCACACGCCGGAGGTGGTTCGCAGGGTCCTACCCCTGCGCAATCACTTAACGTAGTGTCTTGTATTTCTTATTTTCAGGTTATCTTGCACTCGGCATCACCATCATCACCCCAAATTCTGTTAATCACCATTGACGGCCTGGTATGTGCATCTTTTTGTACAATCAGTGGCGCCATCCGTGGGACCCGCAACAATAAGTCCCGTTTTATCGAGTCAAATAACCGTTTTCCATAAATAACGATCGAATTCAACTACAATTCCCTACATCATTGTTACCACATGGAAACACCACCGAAATATATATTTTGAGATGACGGAGCATCACATATGTTGACATAAGTCTCTGTCGATATGACTACGGAGCATCAAATATGCTGATATAAGCCTCTGTCGGCACAACTACAGAGCATAGCCTCTAATTCATAGGTGTCTCTTGCGACACGGTCATAGAGTTTCGGCTCTGCTCACATAATAAATAAGTTTCTAAGTTGACACACTTACAGAGCTTCGGCTCTGTTCACATAATACATGTGTCTCTGTCGAAGACAATTACAGAGCGTAGCCTCTGTTCACCCATTCCATAAGTCTCAATCGAGATAACTGCAGAGCACAGCCTCTGCTCACATAATTCATGAGCATCTCTGACGAGACGATTCCATATGTGTCCATGTAGACATAATTACAGAGCCTCAACACCGCCAGTTTAATTACATAACCTCATTTCATCTACATATAAGACTTACCATGCTTAATACATTTTATTTGTTTTCAATTCATGTATTGCATTCTTCTCATTTTAAAAAGCATTAATGGTAGGCATCCTAGTTTTCATTTCTTCAAATGATGTAATCCTCCATACCCAATTAATGATATAACGTATTTCCCTCGAATCTGTTGTTTCGTTTTATACAACAAAGATTTATTCAGCCAAGTATTACAAGTTTCAATGTTCGAAGGATGATTTAAGACACATAAGTCTTGTATAATAACAACATCCATTACAATTCACATTAACTTTTCTAAGAGTCTTAGGGTATTCCAAGCCCTTTGCACCAAAAGGACAAATACGGAGTGGGTCGCGACCCTCCGTCAGCAGTCAAATTATACGATTGCTAAAAATCTTGGTTCAAAGTACACACAATAAGGTTATCTATCTACTATAGCCTTAGGTTGTATACTAACGTTAATAAATAACGTTAAGGGAAGAAAAACATGATATCAAAGCGGAACACTGTCCCTCATTAGTAGATTAAAATAATGCTAACATACATAGCATAGGGCCAAAGCCCATATGATAAACAAAAATTGTTCATAGAAGGGCCGAAGCCTAGAGAGCATAAACATAAAAGGTGAGGGAAATCACTCCCCACCTACGATACTTAAAATCCTAAACAAGGGATATTATTCTAACATGCATAAAGGCCATAACATAGCAAAAGAAGTTAAGTAAAATTGTCCAATGACAACTACTTTGCTTAAATGAAGTCCATAGGCTTCATACACATACAAAATATACAACCTTTGAGGTTTATATTACTTAAATCGAAAGTAATACATTTGAAGTGTACGCATCACTTTCGACAGAGGGGCTTGATGATATACCCTCCATTCAGTTTGAAGGTCTCCCCTTCATACTCACTTCGGATACTACATTCCGTCACACTTGGCAAACCTCCTAAAATCTTTATTGGCGTCAAACTATTCATCTTTGATATAGTTACTAATTGGGAATTCGCCAATCGAAGGTCTAAGCCCTTCGGGGTATGGCCTCCGATGATATTAGGACGGGATACTACTAAGACCAAGTCAAACCCACGTTCATAACCCTATCAAGCTTTCCCCGATGAGATAGGGCTCCATCTAAGTTTGTTAATACACACGCTCCTTATATAACAGGGGGTTTCAGGACAACTTAAGTCTAATCTCACGCCTCCTACAAAGTCATAACATTAGACTAGGGGGCTTAATGGGGTATCCACCACGATGGAGTCAAATATGGGCTACTAAAAACAAGTATAGCTACTTTTATATTGGATTTGACAAAACAAAAGTAGTAGAAATTGTTACCAAGTCTTTTTTAGCGAGGCAATGATAAGTCTAAAGCCATGCACTCTTCGCATGCATAACATTAGACTGGGGGCTTGATGGCATACCCTTTGCTCTGCTAACGAGCATTACCGTCACTCTGGTACTTAGCTTACCATTTATACAAAGGGTAATGATGTACCCTCCTAAAGGATGAAGCCTACACCTTCGTCCTACACATAATGGTGGCGTAAAGTCATTCATAATGGCTACCGCAATGGAATCCGCCAACCTTAACCCAAAGCACTCATAGTGTCTAACCTCCGTCATTGTTTGGAGGGGCCTCCATCATTGTTTGGAGGGGCCTCCATCACTGTTTGAAGGGGGCCTCCATCACTGTTCGAAGGGGTCCTCCATCACTGTTCGGAGGGGGCCTCCATCACTGTTCGAAGGGGGCCTCCGTCAATGTTCGAAGGGGGCCTCCGTCACTGTTCGGAGGGGGCCTCCGTCCTTCTTCGGAGGAGCCTAATTCATGACCTGGTCTTACCCACGTCCCCTCTTTCTCTCCTTAGCTTTCCCGCTAAACCAGGAAGAATGGGGCACTAAGCCCTAGCGGTTACCACAAATCATGGGACACCCCCATGATCTCCTAAATTCGTGCAAACACTCTCCAAGGTTATTTATTCCCCTATAAATAGTCTTGAACGAGTTAGAAATCTGGTATGCAATCTCTACTACTCCACTTTACTATGATTTTCACTGAACTTATCATACCAAATACTTATTCACACGCAGGAGGTAGTTCGCAGGGTCCTACCCCTTCGCAATCACTTAACGTAGTGTCTTCTATTTCTTATTTTCAAGTTATCTTGCACTCGGCATCACCATCATCACCCCTAATTCCGTTAATCACCATTGACGGCCTGGTATGTGCATCTTTTTGTACAATCAAATTGGTTATGCTGGGAATGCCCCTCTGTGTAAGAAATGCAACTGGCATCACACAGGGCCTTGTTCCATTAAATGTACAACATGTAACAAGGTGATCCATCACTAAAGGGATTGCAAGAACAAAGGACCAACTACTGGGGGTAATCCACCACCAACAACGGTCATTTGTCATACTTGCGGAGAAAAAGGACACTATGCAATTAGATGTCCAAAGAAAAATACTGATGGTGCCCAGGCAAGAGCATATATGTTGAGGGATAGGAATGATCCACAAGATCTGAGCGTAGTCACGGGTAAGTTTCTCTTAAATAATCACTTAGTTAGAATATTATTTGATTCTGGAGCCGATAGGAGTTTCGTATCTACACCCTTAGCCTCTAGACTTAGGATTAAACCCGTAGCTTTAGATACTTACTATGAGATAGAAATGGCCGACGGAAACTTAGTTAGTACTAACACGATCATCAAGGGTTGTACCCTAACTTTACTTAACCACCCCTTTGAGATCGATCTCATACCCATTAGACTCGGTAGTTTTGACGTTGTTGTGGGAATGGATTGGTTGTCCAAGAATCAAGCAAAGATTCTTTGTGACGAGAAAATCATCCATGTACCTATCAACGGTGAGACTTTAACTATCCGAGGAGATCGAAGTAAAACTCGACTTAACTTCATTTCATGTATCAAAACGGAACGATACATGTCACGAGGTTGTCAAGTCTTCGTGGTTCAAGTAACGGAGACTAAGCCAGATGAAAAACGACTGGAGGAGATCCCTGTAGTCAGGGAATACCCAGAAGTTTTTCCTAAGGATTTACCTGGCTTACCTCCCATTCGTCAGATAGAATTTCAAATCGATTTAATCCCCGGAGCGGCACCTATAGCTCAAGCACCCTATAGGTTAGCCCCTTAAGAGATGAAGGAACTCTCGGAACAACTCCAGGAATTAACCGATCGAGGATTTATACACCCAAGTACATCACCCTGGGGAGCTCCTGTCCTATTCGTAAAGAAGAAAGACGGATCTATGAGGATGTGTATCGATTATCGTGGATTGAACAAACTTACTATCAAAAATCGATACCCATTACCCAGGATTGATGACGTATTTGATCAACTACAAGGTTCGAGTGTATATTCGAAGATCGACTTACGATCAGGTTATCATCAACTGAGAGTGAGGGAAGAGGATATCCCTAAGACCGCTTTCAGAACGAGATATGGGCACTATGAATTTCAAGTTATGCCATTTGGTTTGACAAACACACCAGCGGTTTTCATGGATCTCATGAACCGAGTGTGTAAACCATACTTGGATAAATTTGTTATAGTGTTCATAGATGATATTCTTATCTATTCACGTAACGAGGAAGAGCACGCTAAACACTTGAGAATAATCCTAGAACTACTTAAGACGGAGAAACTTTATCCAAAGTTCTCTAAGTGTGAATTCTGGATTAGTGTTGTGCAATTTCTCGGACACTTGATAGATAAACAAGGACTTCGTGTCGATCCAGCTAAAATAGAAGCCGTTAAGAATTGGCCGCATCCTATGAATCCTACTGAGATACGACAATTCTTTGGACTTGCGGGCTACTATCGAAGGTTTATTGAGGGATTTTCAAAAATAGCAAAACCTTTGACAGAGCTAACCCAGAAAAACAGGAAGTTTGACTTGGGAAAAGATCAAGAGATAGCTTTCCAACTTTTGAAGAGAAAGTTGTGTGAAGCTCCGATCTTAGCATTACCAGAGGGAAATGATGATTTTGTCGTTTACTGTGATTCTTAGCGTAAAGGTCTTGGAGCTGTACTGATGCAAAGAGATAAGGTAATCGCTTATGCATCATGACAACTCAAGACACATGAGGAAAACTACACTACACATGATCTAGAATTAGGAGCAGTAGTGTTCGCTCTAAGAATATGGAGACATTACCTGTATGGCACTAAGTGTACGGTTTTCACCGATCACAAAAGCCTATAGCATATTCTTAATCAGAAAGAGTTGAACATGATACAACGTCGATGGATAGAACTGCTCGCTGATTACAATTGTGAGATTCGTTACCACCCTGGCAAAGCCAACGTAGTAGCAGATACTTTGAGACGAAAGGAACGAATCAAACCACTTAGAGTTAGGTCGTTAGTTATGACTCTTCATTCAAATTTACCTTCTCAAATACTTAAAGCCTAGAATGAAGCCCTCGAAAAGAAAGATCGTAAACTTGAGAATTTACGAGGGATGGATAAGGCTTTTGAGATACATTCAGACGGAACTCGTTGTATTAAGGGTCGGAGATGGTTACCTTATCATGGTAACTTAAGAAACGTAATAATGCACGAGTCCCATAAATCTAAGTACTCCATACACCCAGGTTCTGACAAGATGTATCAGGATCTGAAGAAACACTATTGGTGGCCCGACATGAAGGCATCCATTGCTAGATATGTGGGCAGGTGTTTAACATGTTCTAAGGTAAAGACTGAATGTCAAAAGCCATCTGGCTTATTGGAACAGCCTGAGATTCCCATTTGGAAGTGGGAAAGAATTACGATGGATTTTATCACTAAACTACCTAGAACATCCAACGGGCATGATACTATTTGGGTAATAGTTGATCGCCTTACGAAATCAGCTCACTTCATTCCTATACGAGAAACGGATGATATGGAAACCCTTGCTAGGTTGTACCTCAAGGAAATAATTTCCCGACATGGAGTGCCAATATCTATCATATCGGATCGTGATTCTCGTTTCACGTCGAGATTTTGGCAATCTATGAAAAAGGCCTTAAGTACTCAGATAGACATAAGTACAGCATATCATCCGCAAACAGATGGTCAAAGTGAAAGAACTATCCAAACACTTGAAGATATGCTTCGAGCATGTGTGATAGATTTTAGAAAAGGATGGGAGAAACAATTACCATTGGTAGAATTCTCGTATAATAATAGTTATCACGCTAGTATTAAGGCAGCACCGTTTGAAGCACTTTATGGGAGAAAGTGCAGATCCCCTGTCTGCTAGGCCGAAGTTGGAGAAGTACAACTTACGGGTCCAGAGATAATCCATGAGACAAATGAGAAAATAGTTCAAATCCGACAACGCTTACAAGCTGCAAGGGATCGGCAAAAGATTTATGCCGACATAAGACGTAAGCCTTTAGAATTTCAAGTCGGAGTTAGGGTTATGTTGAAAGTTTCACCTAGGAAAGGTGTCTTTCGTCTCGGAAAGCAAGGAAAGCTTAGTCCGAGATACATTGGACCATTTAAGGTTTTAGAACGAATTGGTCCAGTGGCATACCGACTTGAATTGCCGGATGAACTAAATAATATACACGACACGTTTCACGTCTCGAATCTTAAGAAATGTTTATCGGATGAATCACTTATCGTTCCTATAAAAGAGCTTCAATTGGATGATAAGCTCAATTTCGCAGAGGAACCCATCGAAATCATGGACCGAGAGGTCAAAAATCTAAAACACCACCGGATTCCTATCGTTAAGGTACGCTGGGACTCCCAAAGAGGACCAGAGTATACTTGGGAACGAGAGGATCAAATCCGTGCTAAATATCCCCATCTATTCTCACCCTCGCCCACTAACCCTAGTTAAATCTCGGGACGAGATTTTCTTTTAGGATGGGAGACTGTAACAACCCACTAGCTTCCCCTTAGGTTAGAAAAGCCTTACTAACTTAACTTAGGCCCTCACTAAGCACAATCTAGGTTAGAAATTCCCATAGGATTTTCCCGAGCTAAATTTTTGCTTTATTATATCTTTATGACCTAACTAACTTCTAGACAAGCTCAAGTATCCACCTATGCCAACCACCACTATGTTTACTTGATGTAAACATCCCGGTATGTCAAGTCAAGGTTACAAACATATTTTCACTAAGAAAACTATCACTCTAGTACACCATACTTGCTAGAAAACCCTAATTGCACCTATGTGTTTACGGTTATCTTTAAAACCCTAATTGCTTATCCATACATGTTCTAATATGTTCAAGGCTTAGGTATGACTTACAGTAGTGACTCTCGGTTATATTAGACTTCTTAGAACATAGTACAACTCCCTAGAACTTTGGTACAAGTCACATAAGCACAAAACCATAACTAGGTCATAACTTCCCGGAAACTAGGTTTAACTTTCTCAAATCTTTACCATAAGCTACCACCACTTAGTATAAGCCCCCTAGGACTTAGTATTATTCATTAGGCACCCTTAGGACCTTAATATAGGCACTAAACCTTAGGCTAGACCTAAAACTCACTCTAGGCAAAACTAAGTTAAAACTAGACCTAAAAACCTAAAACATGCTACTATACCACTTGTAAACCACCAAGCAAGCACCCTAGCACCTCCCCCTAACCTAGCACACACCCTAACACATCTAAGAACCCACACAAAGAGGTGCATCACCTCTTTGTCACCTTCTTCAACCTCTCGGCCACCATACACCACAAATGAGTAGTTTCTAAACCATATCGCCTTAAATTCTCCTCAAAACATAGAATAAGTCACCTCGATGCTCCTATCGAGTGAANTAAACCTTAGGCTAGACCTAAAACTCACTCTAGGCAAAACTAAGTTAAAACTAGACCTAAAAACCTAAAACATGCTACTATACCACTTGTAAACCACCAAGCAAGCACCCTAGCACCTCCCCCTAACCTAGCACACACCCTAACACATCTAAGAACCCACACAAAGAGGTGCATCACCTCTTTGTCACCTTCTTCAACCTCTCGGCCACCATACACCACAACCGGCCTATGACGCCCCCTAGCTACTCCTAGCTCGTCCTCATCTCCTCCTAGACTTGCCACAACCTCCCCTAGCTCTGCTTACTCAACCTCCCCCCTCCTCGACACCTCACCTCCCTTTTCTTGCTTGCTACTCCTTTGCGGGCTATAAATACCCCTCCCCTCCTTTCCATTTCTCTTCACACCTTTCTCTCCTCTCTACCTTAAACCTTTCTGTAGTGTAAGAACCTAAGAAGCCATAGAAGTCGAGTATAGAAGCCCAAGCCTTGTCGAGTTGTGGTTTTAGCCTAGAGATACCCTAGAAACCCTAGCACCCTCGTTACCCTTCCCACGACCTAGGTAAGCCTTAACTTTGAATCTAATAGACTTAGAATAGACCTAGGACTCTTAGAACATGCATTAGAACCCTTAGGATAGCCTTGAACCTTTTCATTTGCAAGTTTCCATTTTGAAACCCTAGATTTAGAAAAATAGAAGTTTGCATGCTAAATTGCTATATTATGTGCTATAATATGAACTAGGTGACTTATTTGAACATAGAATAGCTAAACATAAGCTTGGAAACTTAGTTGTTTTATAAAAATATAGCTTACTTAAAATTAAAACTAGTTTTGTAAAAGTTTTCATGCATAGGGGTATATATGGTAAATTTCTGAAACTATTGAGTGTAGGGACTATTTTTGACATTACTTGAAAGTTATAAACATAAGGACTCAATTTGCAAAGTTTTGAAACCTTAGGATAGAAATTAAAATAAGTTATAAACTAAAAAGGACTAGTTTTGCAAATATTATAAATTTAAGGCTATAAAAGGTAATTACTGAAAGTTAGTAAAGTTTAAGGACCATTTTTGTCATTTCTCCAAATTATATAAGTATAAGGACTAAATGTGCAAAAGTTAGAAAGTTATATGCTTAATTGTTATAAGTTTATAAGTTTAGGGTAGAAAGCGTAAATATATAAACTTGAAGGTTATAAATGGACTATTTTCATAAATATAAAACCTATTTTAAGTTAGAAACATAACACGATACTAGGGAGCTTCATGCGAGGAGTACTATGTGGATATTTCGTTTTGACGAGTTTGCTGGGTTTACGATTTAAAGTGCCCTGGCTCCTCAAACGATTATTGCATATAATTCTGAGTTATGATGGCCCGAACGGTGTTATGTTATAACTAAACCCTAATAACAACATAACTCAATAGTAGGGAGCTTCGTGCGAGGAGTATTAACTTCTGAATTATGATGGCCCGAACGGTATTATGTTGATAACATAATACAATAGTAGGGAGCTTCATGTGAGGAGTCATATACTTCTGAATTACGATGGCCCGAACGGTGTTAACATCTCTCTGGATGGTACCAATAAGTACTATATTTGACCCACTGAAGGATTAACTTTGGCAAGTTATCCTTCCCGTCCCCTCATGGTTGGTCTGCAGACCCCATGACCCGGACTGTTAACGTGTGGTTCATGAGCTTAGTGCAATATACCTTCTATCACTAAAACTTTTCCACACATAGGGTTTAAGCTGAACCCTGTGGAACTTGTATTCATACCCTAACTACTTAAACCTATGACTCTCACTCAACATACGTGTTGACTTTTTAAGCATGTTATCCTAGGTAATTAGGCACTATAGGAACCCTGGCACGGAGAAGTACTGGACATGAGGACGTCCAGAATAGTTATCATTCATCAGTTTTGTGTCTTAAAACGTATCTTAGGGACCTCTCTTTTGGTAAAAGTACATCTTTTACTGTAAAAACTCTGATGAATAAATGAATGATAACATCTTTTTCAAAAACGTCTCTTTTCGAGTCGTTTTCTATATCTTGTCTTTGTTTCCATGAAGTAATACCCCAAACACTAAATCCGCTGCGATCAGTGAAAAAATGGGGGTGTTACAGACAGACCAATAAAACACTTCTACGTCACTTTAGGCATAAAATTAGACACACATTTAAGCCCCCAATCATTTTCCGTATTACAAATAGTTTAAGAGTCTCCCGGGATTTTATTGATGTTAGACTCATGCATCTCTAATGTCTAAGCCCGTTATAAGTTGTGATGAACTAGTACTTTTTACTATTGTTTTTAGTTGAAACCTAAAAGTCAGCTGGTCGATTTTTTATTTTACTTTTTTTTGCCATCTAGAGGAGTTATAACCAATGTTTTTCAACCGAAGCAGTTATCCAATTGCATTCGGTCCAACCAGTCGGACCGACCAACCGAAGCAGTTGTTGATGATGTAGTGGTTTCCAACCTTACACAACATGACATCAAAATTAAGAATTTTGGAACTTTGTAATTGTTTCATGCAGTGGTTTCTCAAACACTTGTGATTCACCGAGTCTGCAGAAAAGGTTTTCACCCACTGTTTAGTGCAATGCAAAAAATCACTTAAAAAGCTTTTTCAAATACTAATAAGTTATTAGTCAAGTTAGCATTGCAGATACCCTTAGCAATTGTTCTTTCGACCTAGGCTTCATGTATAGTTTTGGTGTTATTCTTTAAATCTCCTGCGTATCTTTAATGTGTTGCGAGAATGATTGATTTTGGAATATGCCTTTTAAATCTCCTGCGTATCTTTTCTAATCTAAATTTAAAATTCCCAAACAGAAAATATTCTTAAAAAAAGTTATCAAGTATAACTTCATCTCTGTTACTATATTATGTCAACGTTTTCAAGGATAAGATGCTGTGTAGTAAGATCATTTGTTTATTTAGGGGTGTATATTTTGCTTATCATTGACTACTATAAAGTGAAAATTTATCTTGGGAAAATTCTTGATATGGACCAGTAGCTCAAGGAGTTTATATTTTTTGAACCGGAATCTTTAAATTTCTCAAATTACCCTTGGGCTACTTTGGACCTGGGCTACCTTTGTTTAAACTTAGACACGTGTATTTTGTACAAAGGTACACAAGTACAAGTGTGTAAGTGAGGTGTAAGACTTGTCCCTTATATGTACTTTGGGCTACCACTGTTCTGTCGGGGCTACCACCAAATTGGGCTACCTTTTTTTGTCGTTTTGTGAAAAAAGTCAAACCTCATATATTATTAAAATATTGCTACAGTACTTCTGGTAGACCAACTCCTCTGGGCTACTATCATTTAATGCGTTGGGCTACTCGTTGGTAAAAAGGTGTCCTTTACTGACCCACCNTGTTGGGTTTATAGATTTAATGAGACAAAACAAGAAGAATGAAAACAAGAAGGGCTAAAGATGACAAAGAGAGAAAGCTACAAAGAAAAGAATATTACAGGATATTTTATATACGTAGGAAGATTTCTTTGTATTATTCGGTATTATCTTTTTGTAAACCTAGCCCTCTCTATTATATAAAGAGAGGCAAGGTACAGGTTTTATATAAGTCTTCCACAATGTAATATTACTGTAAAGGTGTGTGTGTGTGTCTAGGGCGTGGTTTATTGTAAACGCCTGGACTAGAGTTAGTTGTTCGATACCTTCAAGATCTGAGGTGTCTTAGATCCCTGTTACAGTTAGGTAACACGTTATATTCTGATCAAATATAATTGGAGGTGATGATGGTGAAAAACCTTGTGTCAATAACAATTGATTTGTTTTAATCCGCTGTGCATAATTGTTCATTGTTATTGTTGAACCCTAAGGCTCAAAACGATCCAAGAAACTATAATTACCATGTCATTAGTTTCAACAGATGTTACTACGGGGTAGTTATAGTCTAGGATATAAGGACAACCTAGTTCGCTATAACCTTTGCTCTGGTACCAATCTGTCACACCCTGAATTAACCTGTAAAATGGCAGCGGAATTAAATTCCCGGGTGTAACGATCATGGCATCTCATACAAGGTTACATTGAACGACCTAAAGTGTCATTTTGTAAATACAACGTTTGATCATTTTATTTAAAACATAAAAGTTTACAACATAGGTCCCAAGTAGTTTTACACATTTATTTAAAATAAAAACAACAAGATCAAACGATTCATAAGTGCATTGAAATAAAACAGTGAGACGCGTCGACCCTCGACTCCATGTTGGTCCAATGCATGTCTCATGTTGTTACATTAGTTACCTGAAAATACATTGCTAAAAACGTCAACAATATGTTGGTGAGAAATCATAGGTTTATAAAAATGAATGTTATACGGAAACCATAAGTATATATGTATGACTACCCGTCACATGATAAATGGAAAATAGTACAATAGCCCTTAAGCTCATGACCCCGAAGCTTGACTGTATGTAATGCCCCTAAAGAGTGTTTTGCCAGACACTCTAATATGAATAAAAAATGAAATGCATCCGCTTGACTGTCGGTAACCCCAACACGGATGGAGGCGTCACCCTCAATAGATCTATCCACTCACTCCCGCTTATGCACAATTAACGGTTCATGATAATAGGGGAACTTTCATAGGCAATGTGGTAACTTAAGCATTGTACTTGGATTTGTATACTTAGGTCCGTACAAAAATGGAACAATGTATTCTCCCCCGTGGGATTTGAAAAACAATAAAAGAATGCATACGAGGCTATGAAAACTCACCTCAAGGAATGGTACAAACGGGAATGTATGAGCTGAAGAAATGAGGTGCAATCTCATAATCACAACCTAAAATGAATGTAAGTAATCTAATTTAGATTATGAAATGGGTTTATGTATGCACTTGCACTTATAATCTATACCACTCGTTTTGTATTCAAAATATGTATTGTTGTCGAAAATATAATTTATATCTTCGTATAAGGTCATAGTGAATATTACATGTTCATATAGACTAATAATGTTATATAATAGTTATATAGTGAAATATAGGTTTTAGACGTAAAATATAACACTTAGTAATTTTTGAAGTACGGTTAAAAATGGCTTCGGAAAACTAGTTGTAAATCAGTGAATATTAAGAGTTAGGAAGTAAAATTAGTATTTTTGGAAAGCTTAGCACCAAGCCTCAAAATGTTCAGGAGTGAAGTTTTGCTCAAAGTGTCTAGATTTTATGCTAAATGGTCGAGAAGTATGGTATTTTTAGGCTAAAGCTGCCATTTCTGGACAGTTTTTTATAAATGTTTGGATAGCTGTAGATTACTCATTCTATATCTTGGGTCCAAAATTTACCAAAGCTCACTGAATTTTTCCAATATTTAAAATAGGGACAGAAGGTTAACATATGGTTCCAAAAATGATTTTTCCTAGTTTGTACATGTCCAAATCCACAACTAACAACATCAACTCATCCCTTAATCTACCATACACCTTCTTAAGGTGTCATGGGTTCCCTAACATCACCATTTCAATCATTTCACCAAGGTTTCATAAGGAATTCATTTTACACATAAAATGATAGAAATTTAGGTTTTTGTGGTATAGACTTCAACATGCAAGTTCAAAAATAATAATTGTACATAAACCTAGCAAGGAAAATGTGGTAGAATTTGTAAAAATTGGTGATGAACTTACTTGAAAACCTTATAACTTTTATGTAGAAAAACCTAACAATTCATAGGTTTATATTGCAAAACCTTGTAATGGATGTATTCTAAGTCTTGTAAAATACTTGGTACTTGAAAAATTTTGGTCCTTCTTGGGTCTTGATTATGGAACGAGCAAGAGGAGAGCAAGAACAAGAGAGAATTTTTTTTTTGATCTAATATTTTCTTTGCATGCAACTATGAGTTGTAAAAATGAATTAGTGGAATAACTTAGGTAATTTTGGGAGACACAAGTGTCCCATGGACACCCTAAGGCCGGCCACCTCATGAGGAGGTGGTGGCTTTGTCACACTTTTGTCCCACTTGATTTTACGGGGTACCGTTTAGTGCATAGTTTTGTATTTTTAGCGTTATCGGGTACCGGGTTAATTAAAAATAAAATATAACGCGACTAACCGGGATATAACAAAGTTGTAAAAATTATAAAAA
>LBNU01017210.1:0-11703 GCA_014162995.1 Artemisia annua | reverse complement strand
AGGAATCCGAATTTCGGTTTTCGGCGCGGAGATGGAGCTTTCGCAACCCCGTCCCCGCGGAGAGCCAGGTAAAATCAGTTAGTTTTTGTTTTAGTGTGGTGGCGCGTGGGCGCGTGTGTTAGTTTTGATGTGACGGTTGAATTTGCAGGTGCGAAACCCACGCATGACTTTCTTTCGCTTTATTCACCTGCTCACCAAGATCCGTCCCCTACCATTCCAGGTACCTTTTTAACCTTCTTTCTATTTTTATTCTTTAAATAACCCCATAATTCACACTTGGTAAATTTAAATTTTAGATAATTTATAGTATGAGTTTCTAGTGCTGTAATAATTTAAGCATCAATCAGACGTGAAAATTAATTACTTTAGATAAATTTGTTTTCTGGTTTAATTAACTAAAATATTTCTTTCTAAAATAATACGATAACATGTATTTTGTAATTTTTTTTTAAACTTATATTGAAGTCAACTAGTTGCCCTACTACTTAGACGTCGTAAGTTACTCACAAAAGATCTCGGGTTCAAATCTACACATGTAAATATTTTGAGGATAACATAGAATGGAAATGACTCAAAAACAGTAACATGACACACAGTTACACTACATAAATCTGAGTCAAATAGTCGCCCTTAAATAAACTTAACGGAGAAAACAACACTTGGCTACTTTTCATAATAATGCAATCTGCATAGTAACATAACATGGCTACGGATAGTGATAATGTAAAGTGAATTACTCCTCTCTCATCATTACCTTCTGGTTAAGTTTGATATAAACGAAACAATTTTATCCTCGCAGGAAAACACTTTTTTGTATCTATCTTTCTTATTGCACGAGCATAAATTTGTCAAAACAATTGCACGAGTTGAAGTAAATGTTTGGATAACGCTGATATGACAACTCGATAAATGTTGTTGTACTTACAGATATAAAAATAAGTACAATAATTGTGATACGTTCATTCTAATGTTATATTAGTAACTTTGAGTTATGTGATAATTAAAATGATGCATTCTTTTAACCCAAACAAGTGCACATGATATATGAGTGGTTGTCCCATGTCCGTCATGTCATATACGAAATTTCAATGGATTTAACATAATACATTAGTGGATTATCACAAGAAAACTTAGGAGCTTCCAACATGCAGTCTACTTGGTTGCGCTGAGGCATATTAAAGTAACACAGGGCCTGCGAGTTGCCGCAGTTCAAGCTTCTGAAAAAAATTGTAGGATAAATGAACACTTGTGTGAAGGGTGTGAAACAGAGTTCAGTTTATACCAATGTGATTAGTATGTATTTTGTGTGAACTGATGTGCATCAGTCTTATTACTCCATGATGTTAGTTCGTATGTTTAATTTGAGGATGAAATTATTATAATAATTTGGTCACATGTATGACATATGATTATCCATCTTAGAAAAATGACCCACGAATTATTAGGTAGTATCCGTGAACCCCATACTGGGTCCGGTTCACCAAATTGGTAGGCCCATACTATTTGGATTTTAGCCTTACTGACACAACCCCCACCCATCAAGGGGAAAGAGGGTGCAGGCTAAAAATGTTTGATGTTGTTGCTATTTGGTCTTGTTGTTAAAAGTTTTTAAAATTCTATAACTTCTCTGATTCATGATACATGGGTCCATTGTCCATGCAACCTCCAAATGTTTATGTTATTGAATAATGTAAAACCTTCAATATTGGTAGGGTATTAAGAATAAGAATTAAAATGTTTAGTTAACTGTCTTAGTTTTGTGGTTTTAATTTATTTCTATTCTATATAGACTTGCTATGTTTCTCTATATGCATGTTGCTAAAATTTAGAAACATGTTACGTAACGAGGTTATTGAGCCGCACGATGCTATGGTTATCCCATTTTTCATTCCGGGATAGTTATAACCAATCTAATATGTAAAGTATAAATAAATAAATAAATAAATAAAATAAAAAATAAAAAATAATAAATACTCGTAAATTATAAGCTTTTACTTATAGTATTTAGAGAAAAGATGTAAAAGGTGTTACGCGTTAAAGCGATGTTTTAAACAATCCTTTTCAATAAAAAGAACAAGTATAGACACCAAATATTAAGCTAGATAGTTTTATATATGCGTCAAGACAACATATTCACATACTCGCTATAATGAAATTCCAGATAATACTCGCTATAAAACCATGCAACTAATCTAAGTATTGTAATATTTATCGAACTACCCAACCTATTATATGCTCTTTTAATGTTATAAAACCATGCAACTAATCTGAGTATTGTAACATTTGGCTCATTAAACCAGCTGCCTAGCGCAGTTGGCCACCAGCTACCTTAGAAGCCTGGGCCAGCCATGTGATGTCTTGATCCAACAAAGGACGCGAGTTCGAATCCGCTCCGCAGCATGGTTGAGGTGTCCCTGCCAATCTACACTTTTGATCCAACATTTGGCTCATTTTAATTCTGATTTAAAGATCTTTTAAATAATAAACTTTTAAGGAAATAAAATTGTTATTTCATTTAATATTTAAATTAAGATGACACTTATAATTTAATCATTTAATTAAACGACACGTGTATGTGTGAAAATTCTTTTGTAATATTTGAGTGAGACTAGCATTTCTCTTAGTAAATAGATAAGGGTTTAAAAGCAAAACATTTTAAAGAAAACTACATAACTCACCTTAATGGCTTAATATAAGGGGTTGTTTATAGAAGAAAAAAAATAATGTTTTTTGATTTCTAATGAATAGTACTCGGTCCGTTATTTTGTCACATTTAGGCCTGATATATTTTTTCATGATTGTATCATATATAAATTTAAACACAAATAAATTTGTTGATAAAGTTACTTTTTTTTAAACAATGGTTTCCAACTTTTTTGGCCGTCTAATCCACGGGGCTTAAACCCACCGTCACACAGACTCAAATCGGGTAAATCCCTCCCTTTTCAAGATGTTGGCGTGGCTACTTCAGGAAAAGTTACTTAATTTTTCATAGGTTTACCTTGATCTCGTGCACCCTTTTTTTGGTGTAGACCGACCCTTCCCTAAAGACCTAGCTTAGACAATAAGTGCCTATTCAAGTGATCTTTAGCCGAGAGTTGGGATTGAACCTATTACCTTTTTCTCTAAAGCCTTCATTGATCAGTCAACTAGACATTTGCGATGCACGAGTGATACCACTTGAGCAATACCCCAATGGTATTAAGGCTACTTGATTAAAATGTATTCTATGAGCAATACCCCAATGGTAAAAATAAAGTGAAAGTATAGAACTACTAATTATATAAATATGTGTTGTTTATAGCATGTTAACATGATCTTCTTATGTCCTTTATTACTTGAATACAGGATGTCTGAGTCCCTAGTTGACAAATCCAAAATAAGATTTTGTGACTTGGTAGCATACAAGGCTTAGGTTATAAATACCCCTAAATGGATAACAACACCCTTGCTAATTTTATGATGTCGACTGTTGCTATAATGACTTGCAGTCATTCAGAACTATGTAACTTCCACCTGTTTTTCGGGCATTTCTGTGATATTAAGCTTCTACCTTTTTAGTCATTTTTTTCAATGGCCATTGTCAAATTGTGTTTAGCACCTTCTAAGTTGAGTCATCATAAGAATAAAACCTCATTATATGTATCTTTTTTCAGGTAGTTACCTTAAAACGCACAACTTCTTGCAACCACTAGAACAAGTTGGAAAGACTGTTTGCGAAGAAGTGGAATACATTAAAAAGTCTTTCCCACCATCTCCACCAACTGTTGGGGAACACATTCTACCCGGTGGGATGGGAACTTACAGCATTAGTCACATTCCGCATATTAATCAAACCCAAAAGGTATCAAAGCCTGAAGGGATTGTGATATCGGCTGCACAGTCAAGTAGTAGCAATAACAATGATGAAAATTCAAACTGCAGTTCTTACACAGGGAGTGGTTTTACGTTGTGGGAAGAATCTAATGTAAACAAGGGAAAGACGAGGAAGGAGAATAATATTGCCGCAAATAGGCATACAATGAGAGGTAACAACTTGGTATGCAATATTAAATCTGATAGTAGCAAGAACAAATAGTTTATCTTGTTATATTTTTTCAATTTCATATATAGAGAGGCAGAAATAGTTGTGGAGACTGAAGTTATGTTTTAAAATTGCTTTATAGATGGGGGTATGAAGTTTGGAGTTCCATGGATGACATCGATTGAGCAGCCATCAAAGTCATCATCCATAAATAATCATCCGAGCACAACGTTTAGTTCCCTCTCATCCTCTCAGTCATTGTCTCTTGGATTCCAGAAATTTTCTACCAACTGTTCATATTGTTCATTAGTGCCAAATCTTAAACAACATTGCTTTGTAAAATTGCAGTCGATCATCAGCCCCTAAGAGTCAGTACTTCGTCGATATGAAGTCTGGTAGGAATTTCCAAGAAGTCGAAGACATTAATGAAGGGTTTGTTATTAAGAAAGAACCATCCTACCACCATAAAGGTCCCTCTCTAAATTAACCTCCCCCTCTTTTTATTTTCTTTATTCAAAGATGATGTTCAAAACTGAGTTTGTTCAAATTCACCTCTAATGTGATAGGTGGTACGTCGACTAAAGCTGACACTTCAAATTCTGATAAGAAGCCTAACAGCCCACGCTCTAAGCACTCTGCTACAGAACAGCGTAGAAGAAGCAAAATTAATGACAGGCATGTTTCCTAATAGTAAATTTCTGTTTATGTGGTATATGAGCACTTTACTTACGGTGCTATTTACCTCTTAAATCTAGCTATTAATTTTCAGTGGTTTGATGATTTTGTGTAGCCTATATAGTTGATGATGGCATATAAATCACAATGCTTCATCATTGCATAGATATTGTTTTGAGAAACTAATAGATCTCATTCATATTATAAACCAGGGAAGACTAGAATTGGTTCCTTGTAATTCTAAACATCAGAGAATTAAAGATGTTATTTTGACCCATTCACTTATATTAGTGGGTCAATACGGGTGGTGTTTTATCTCAAATGGGTCAAATAAAGAAATTAGCTAAGAGCCTAAGAAGGTATCAAATGGGTTCAAAGTCAGCCAAAGTTTGTTTTCGGTGCATACAACCTCTTGAGTTTTGTTCAAAGATTAGATTATTGTTCTAAGAATATCGGTCTTGGGATCATAAGTAACACCTTTAGTATTTATTAACAAAATGACAAAAGAGTGTTTATGGGTCAACCAATCATGTTTTCATCTACACTAGTGATTGACCCATTTTAACATGTAGTCTAATCCTTCCATATTGCTGCCTCTGCTAAACAATATTTACGCTTATTCACAATTTCACAAGTGACTCTCATGTATTGATATTACTATTCAATTTGCGATTCATTTTTATTTACTCTTGTTCAAAGTGGCAAAGGTTTTGATTTTTGAGTTTCAGTACTAACCTCATTCCTACTGGTTGTTACCAAGATTGATTAATAATCTTTATAAACTCATGCAGATTTTCAATGTTGAGAGGGATCATTCCACATGGAGATCAAAAAAGAGATAAGGCGTCGTTTTTGCTAGAGGTATACTATGAGACAAAATACTCTTTTATGTGATTATGTTTTTATTTAGAAACCAGCATTTTCAAGCTTTTTATATTAGTTATTCTCGACTCTGATTGAACATTCATCAAGTATTTCTAGGTTATTGAATACATTCAGTTTCTACAAGAGAAGGTGCACAAGTATGAGGACTCATCTCAAGGATGGACCAATGAACCACCAAAAACAATTCCAATCAACGACTTCATTCATCAACCCCAAATCCCAACAAATCAAAACCTATTAGATTCTAACATGATCTCTCATGATGCTACTAACGAAACCAGTCAACACCCACAATCAACAAATAAACCATCTGCTTCTGCTGCAGCCTCTTATGAACAGATTTCCACTCCTGATACAGCAACCACAGCCTCACAGGCTCAAGAACTGATAATTGAAGGTGGCACAATTAGCATTTCAACCATCTACTCTCAAGGGTGAGAATCTTTACATTGTCCTTGTTCTTGATCAAACATGGCAGTTTGAACCCATTTGCTTGAAAAGGGGTTACTCTGGGCCGTCCTTTACCTCAGACGGGTCAGATCAAAACGATTAGCTAATAGAGAATGGGTCTAACAGTTTAAGTGACCCAAAGTTTACATTTGAGCATCAATCTCTTAAATCATTTCATTCAACAATTTAGTCATTTTCTTAAAATAATTATTAATCGTACTTTTTGTTAATCATAAGTGTTTACTGGTCAACCGAGCTCGTTTTGACCCATTCTAAAATATGACCTGTTTCAATTACAAATCTAGTGATCATATTTCTCTAATATGGACTGACAACTTTTTCAAAACAGATTAGCTAGTGCTCTAACGCAAGCACTAAATAGCTCGGGTGTGGATTTGTCACATGCTAATATCTCGGTACAAATTGATCTTGGAAAGCGATCAAATGCAAATACAAATACACTTGAATCCTCACCACACAATCTCAAGGTACATCCCATAACAACTTCTAGTCATTTAAAATTTCTCTAATGCAGCTTTGTAAAACCTTTTGCTCGTTGTTACAATAGGAGAATGAGACTCGTTCCAATGATCAGTCAATAGCACATTCGAGACTTGTAAGCACATGGGAAGACGAGAAAGACCAAGGTTTCAAGAGGTTGAAGACAAGCAGAAATTGAAAGTTCATATATAACAAATTTCATTCATTTGATTCAGTTCATCATTTAATGACCCTCTTTTAACAAATTGAGGATCATTCATGTGTTGTTTTTGTGTTCAACATATACTGTAGATGTGGTTTCTTTCTAGTAAATTTTGATCTCATATGTTTGGCGGGGTGGGGGTGTAGAGAACTGTAATATTCATTGTAATTTCTGCAACATAATTTTGAGGAGCTTACATTTTGTCACAGGCGAAACTTTTTTTTTCCTATGAATATGCTCAACAAGTTGTAGACGTGTAATAGGGACGGAATTAGAAACAAATATGATCGGGTGCACAAATTTTTTGAACAGTAATATAATAGAGTTAAAAAGTAATACTAGAAACACATTTCGATGAGCCGGGTGCATTTAAGAAAAATTGATGTTTTTTTTCAAAAATTAACACTACACCATGAGTGTCCCGGGACCCGCGAGAACCCCCTGATTCCGTCCCAGCATGTAATGACCTACTGAAGTTTACAATATTGGAATGAGCATATCTAACCTAACATACAGTTAGTTGATATGCATGTAAAATACCATCTGATAGAGATAAATCAAGAATTTTGGACTTTTGGTGGTTTTGATAACGATGATAGTAAGTAAATGGGTTAAGTTAGAAACTGAAACTTTCTGAATAATATTTTACCAAGATTTTGCAAAAATGAGTGTTCTGCAACTCCAGTGAGCTATGAGTATATTTTATGAATTCATACTTCAAATCTTTTAATGTCTATTATTGCAAAAAATTATAAAGAGCAACTGGATAACATTTAGACTGATTATACAAAAATTTGTCACTATACTGACTAAAAAGCGACTTTAAAAAGAGTGTAGTTTTAGTGCTTGTCAATATTAGATGATAAATAAGGCCCAAGCCCGGTATGTGGGGTTGGGTCCATTAGGGTTCATTATGTATTGTCTCTATATATATCTCATCAATAAAACATATCACTTACGGGGTTTACAATGTTCTAACATGGTACCTATGTGGCTACGTTGAGCCGCCTCCCCTAAACCACCCCCGTCATACCTTAACCAACACACCAACCAAAATTCCACGGAATCTGTTTTCATTCATCCGAACACAAGACATCTGCTTCCGCCGCTATTCAATTGTGAACTTAATTATTCTATTGGTCACAAAACTTGTCTTTATTTCCTCAAGATAAATGTCTTCTCGAGTTATCTTTAAACAGGCATGGTTACTGCTTGATGTGGAAGAAAAGTAGAATTTTTCTTTGTTTTATTTTATTGTTGAAAAAAAATATATATATATACTTGTTTTATGTTTGTTTGTTAGTCAATTGTTGGTACGGCTTTGTTACCAGTCGAATAAAGTTGACCGTTGGTACGGTGTTGTTACCAGTCGACTTAGCCGACCGTTGGTACCAGTCGACTAAAGTCAACCGTTGGTACTATTTTATTACGAGTCGACTAAAGTTAGTTTTTATTATATTGATGTTTTCTTTTCTTTTCTAGTTTAATACTCCAGTCCGAGCTTTCGCGATTTCGCCGCTTGGACTGCGGGGGAGTATTAGATGATAAATAATGCCCAAGCCCGGTATGTGGGGTTGGGTCCATTAGTGTTTTATTATGTATTGTCTTTATATATATCGTATCAATAAAACATATCACCTACGGGATTTACAATGTTCTAACAGTCAAGTTCTTTAGCTCGCATAAACGAAAGTTGTCGATGATAAAACTTGTATAATGAGAAAAAAAAATATTACTCTTTTACATGATTAAACTACCACAGTGCTATTTAGACCTACAACACAAGCCTAAAAACATGCCTAATGCATAAATCACTTGTACAATTGTATTATGTATTTTCTCTCTCTAAATTTTCACCAATCATTTTTTGAAATCAACCAATCAAATCATTATGTACATTTGTAGGCATGATTAGTAGGCACAACAATCATTTTTTTTTTAAGAAAAAGGTAAGCTAGGTATTTCGTGTTCGGTTAACCCAAGAACAAGTCCAAAACCCGATCCATCCGAGTCAAAAGACGTCCCACTTGAATTGCACATTGTAGACCAAAACCACTTTCCTGCTACATGCATGTTATTTATAGACCACTACTCTTCGTTGTCACATTTCTAGCGCTAGGTATCGTCAAGCCAAAGGTCTCGTGCCGTTGGCAAAAAGTGCCGCCACGTCACCGAAAATTCCTATGGCACGAGATCTTCAACTGCACCAATCTCTCATACAAATGTGGTGCCATAGCAAAAGTGGTACCATCAAAACAGGTAAGCTAAGGGATTGGTCCAAGCCCGGCCTAAAGGTGGCATTAACATTGGGCTAACAAATTGAACCGGGCTATTACTTCTTAACGTCTAACTTGAACCTCTTTTGATTGGACTATTTGTTTTCATTAGATCTTGAGATGTGAACTAAAATTGGGCTGTACTGCGTATTATTTTTTCGTGAAATCGTTTGCTTTATTGAGTTAATATAAAAAATGTTATTTTTACCACTTTGTTTAGACTTGGCTCAATCACCACTAGGTTTGTTACACAAGAAATTTGGACACGTATCTCCACAGTAGTTAAGAACTAGTCAGTTATATCAATTGATGAACTGATTAATTTGTTTTCTCGATTTAGATTACATTAAAAAGTTATCGGACCATTACATTTGGTTAGCTGACACAAGCACATTTTGGTTACGTAAACCTACCCCTACTTTGACATTTGAACAACTTCAACTATTAGTTTTAGGGCCCGTTTGGTTTGTGGACGGTTTTAGAATTAAGATTAGGATTTGAATTTCGATTTCGATTTGGATATGAATTTTGATTTGGTATTAAATGATGAGAGAGAAAAATATAATTTTTTAAAATATTATATGTTTATAAAAATATATAAAGTGTAAAAAGAAAAAAAAAATCATTATTATAAAACATGTAAAAAGAAGGAAACAGAGATAGAATAAGGTAGGACCCATTTAATTTTACTAAAAGAAAAAAAGTTTTTGTTATTAAAAAGCAAATCATGTCCCTCCACCAAGTACACGCCACATATTTATTCATCATCCCTAATGAGAGGACCTACTAATATATACCAAACACCTACTTTTTACCATAAATCCTTAACCATTTTGAATATACCTCAAACCAAACGGACCACTATTTCACAAAACGTCTTTCTTTACAATTTTTTTTAATCAATCTACTAGCTTATTAACTTATCAGAATTTTACTACTTAATCATTGATTATTACTGTAACCGAAACACATGCAAACACTATCATGCACAAAACATCATGTTTACGCATGATACGTAAAGCAAGGATTAGTTTAGGTTTATGGTTTGGGATAAAGCTAATTGTATGTTCAGTTTTCCTTGTTTGATAAGAACCTGAGATAAGAGTGTTTAACTTGAGCCGGGGTAACACTCATAACAACTAGGGTTTTCTGTATGTCTTTATGTAGAAGATGAACTTAGTCATTCTCAAGGAAGTGCATGTGTATTTATAAGGATGCATTTAGTGTTGTGTGAGAACCGTTGGATGTGATCCAACGGTCTTGGGAGACCCACGTGGGAGTCATCCCATGGAGGAGACAAGAATGACACGTGGCGGTATAGTCTTGGTTCTTGGCTCTTGGCGTGTGTGAATTTTTATACGAGGTACTGTTTATATGTTATAGCGAAATGCCCGCCGAATTACTTCTGCACCAATGAGGTGTTTACGTGTGGCTTACAATAAAGGTTGGAGAGGATATCTCTTATGCCTGGAGATGGATTCTTCAAGCAGTGTCTTTGTGGGCTTCAGTGTTTTGGGTCTGGAATTAATCACATATGGGATTTAGCTATTGGGTTAAAACTCTCATACGCTATCATACCCCTTTTAACGTTTGAAAATCATATTCATTTCTATATTTATGATAATTTAGAGCATTAGGTATCATAACTCGGGTTAAACTTTCACCCACTGCCATGTCAGCGCCACACCAGCTTTAACCTTTTCACTTTAACTAAAAAAAACACCTCTTATCATAACTCAACCTTAGAGCGAAGGGAATCGTAACGCGGTAACGCCGTTTTGTCCGATGTGGACGAATTCCAACGCCGTTATGGCGTTAACACTAATTCCACCCCCCTTTTTTTTACCTGCGTTTTGATTTGCGTTAACACATTAACTTGCGTTGTAGTATGGATTGAATAAAAAAAATTACAAAACAACCCCTTGCTTTGTAACGTATATATTTGCATTTAAAAAAAAAAAAAAAAAAAAAAGGCAAACAAAACAATAGATCCGTTTGAAAATAACGGCTATATTTCAAAAAAAAAATTTTAACCTTATAAATACCCATTGATTATAGTTGTATCCTCACCAACAAAAAAAACACTAAAACTGAAGCTTATATTTCGCACACCCGAAAAAAAAATGGCTTGTAAACTCACACATACCGTCGAACAACTGCAACGATATATGAAAAAAGAAACCGAGAAAGGCGACACGGATCGCCAAAATGCTATTGTGGAAGTCATCAAGAAGTTTGAGCTTGCGAAACAACTGAAATGACGACTTAGAGAACGCTACGCAGCGTGCACAGACATATCAGATGATAGGAAATATGTGATCGACCAGTTCTTGTATGATGAATATCGTAAAGACGATGCTGTTGTTGAATCGCTGTGGGTTTGTGTCAACCAGATACAGGCCCAAATCTCCAACAAGATCCGTTGGAGTTTTGAAGAAAATGTGGAAGCTGCTATGGTTGAACAACAACAACAACAACAATAACAACAATTTGTGCAAGGTGCATCAAGTTCATCTGCACCAAGAGTTGTTGAGCAACAACACCAGCTGCCTCATCTGGATCACTTTCAGCTAAGTTTTGAGGAAACTGTGGCAGCTGATGATGGTGGCTGAAACTCTGACAAGGAGCGGGAGCTGAGCAGGTTGGAAGCTCATGTTGAGGCAACATGATCAAGATCTCCTAATGTTTTG